>LD387305.1:0-11490 GCA_001465055.1 Ptychodera flava
GGATGTTCCAACTTCCAACACGTAAGAAAGAACGCTTAAAATTTCTTCTTAAAGCAGCAGTACTCTGTCTCCGCGTAGTAAAACACAGGGCAGTGTAAAAGCTGACTAACAGAAGTGGATAAATTAAAGGAAAACTTGATGAACAGCTGACTACAAATAGAAATAGAAAAAAGTAGCCAGAACAACAGGTGTGCTAAATTACGCACTACCTTGACAAATGTTAATAGATACTCAACTCTATTGAAGCACAGTGTAACATTGTAGCCATAGTGGCTGTATCCAGAACGTTCCAGGACATTAAAAACAAACAAACAACATGAAAAGAAACAAAGCACATCAACATATGCTGGTCACAATCTAAATCTGGTTTCGATCACCATGGTCATATCTACTAGTGTATACACCATTGCCATAATTATAGTATGGCCTTCTATTGTAGGGCCTATTTACTAGGAAAGAATCATTACTATCCATCCGTCTAAAATTTGACGGGGATCTATATGTATGAGAATGAGTGATCACACTGCTCCTCTTTGATCCTCTGACACCCCATTTAATATCACTCACCAATAAACTTGTGCCACGTGAATTTATATGAATTCCATCACTGTGATACAGGTAACTATTGTTACCTAATCTATTATGATCTACAAAGACGCAGTGATTTATATCAGAACATGCATTCTTAACCCTCTCATTAATATACTTAATTTGATTATTTAGAATGGAGTATTCACCATGGAAAGGTAAGATACCCGACACAATAATCAACGCTTTAGGACAGACATATTTAACTTCATTACACAGTGAAATTATTCCATCAATTATTACATCATCACGTAAGTAACCAACATCATTCGACCCTATATGCAAGATTACAATCTCTGCATCAATATTATTGACATTTCTCAGACATGAAAAAGCTTCATCAATATTTGAAGCTCTAAGCTTAACAGAACGCTTATTCTTATATAACAAACTCGTGTTAATGTACTTGGTAATCGAATCACCTAATACGAGGACATTACAGTTCATGTTACGACCGTCATCTCTAATGAATCGTGGACGATGTGGACCCGATATGCGAGACTGTGTCCGGCGATATGTAGAACTCGTCCTATTAACAGCTTCATCAACGCTGCCACGACGCGAAGGACTCTCTCTCGATTCATCTTAATGACTCAGGTACCGGTTAGCGTACGCGTTCGGAGTACCGGGAACTGGAACGGTGGGCGAACGTTCAGTCGGTTGTAAGAATTTTGGTGGGCTCTGGTTTACCGCGGAAGACAACGGTAGAGGATCAGACCGGGGAGTATTCGTCAGGATTGGTTCTGGTGTTGTTGAATGAGATGTTTGCGGCTGGAGAGTGATATTACCAACTACACTGTGACGATGAAGATCTGCGGAGTGAGGTGCGACACTGGAGACAACACGCTCACGAGTTACAGCTACATCAGTCTCAATTGATGACGTCACAGCGGTCCCAGAGACTTTTTCTAAAGATCCGTGAACGAATTCAAGTTTGTCATCAATACGAGAGATAGTACTCACAATATCATTCATTGAAGACTCCGATGAATCGAACTTATTATCAATGAAAGTAAACTTCTTCTCAAATGAGGTTTTCATAGATGAAATCTGCCTCCTAAGATCCTTCACTTCAGCGACAACGCGATCTTTACACTGAGACTCTACAGCAATTTGAGTTACAGCTAACTTCCTTTGAAATTCTTCACACATTGATCCCAGTTCGACCCTCAAATTATCTACAGCGTCAAGTACGATATTGAATCGATCACTTAGTATTACGTAGTTATCTTGAAGTTTTTCGAAGGAGCGCAATAAGTTGTCGGATTTAGTGACAGTGTCATGCTCCCCGTATTTACAGTCTACAGCTACATTGACGAAATCATCACATTTCACACGCACTGGTGTCGTCGAAGATTCAGCCAAGTTATCTTGAACGATGGCGGGAGAACGATCAGAGAACACCTTCATAACACATGTCTCTGGCGAATCACGGCCACTATCTTCATCCAGTGAGACCGCAGAAAATGGAAAAGAGTCAGTTTTTAGAACGGAACTCTCAACTGAAATGTGCATGTCGACGTTCCCGCCTTGCGAAATTTGATAGCTTCTCAAAAAATAATTTGCTTCTTCACGACTGTTGAAACCTTTGAAACATGCACCGGAGAAACCATCCACATGCTTATGACAAGTATTGCACTTCTCGAAGACTCCTGTTTGTCTCCCAACAGCAACAGCGTAGAATTTTTTGCCAGACTTTTTCTTACTTGACCTCGTCAACTTCTTACGTCTCCTGCTGTCTCGTACTGGAGTGCTTACAGACGTAGACACGTGCTCGTCACTTGAAATGTCAAAGTCCCCGTAAACAAAATCCGGGTCAGTCTTTTTACCTTTGCTACGCCTACCCATGATTAATTCTGGCTAAGAAATAAAAGTAAGTCAAACAATAAAAAGAATAATGCCTGGAACAGCTCAGTATCCACACCACTACGGGGAGCTCTAAATTATACGTGCACACAGCAGGCAGCCATATTATTACCAGCGAGGCGCCAACATTTTGAGGAACGGCAATAGCTCGTTCTTTCCAGACAATCAGTAAAATGGGTTAAGCAAATATTTCGTCACTTTCGTTAACCCAATCAAGAAAAAGAATGTGAACGAAAGGAACGAAAATTCTTTCGTCGTTTTCGTTCAGCCAATCAGAACAAAAGATTGCATACGAAAAGAACGAACATTGCAGCGTCTGGCCAATCATAGGGCGTGTATCCTTCTTTTCGTTTCGTTTCGTCATGCTTTTAGCAAGTTCGCTAATTAAACTTCGCGCCGATCAAGCCTCATGACGATAACGGAAGTGCGATCTATAAATCATTACGCGATTGATAATGTAGTCCCGTTTTTAAACGCTGGAATTGACTCTACATCTGCACAAATCCGTTATATTTCATACTTAATAGAGCATTTAATTTATTAGTTTAATGAAAATGGCTATTTTTATCATAGAAAGACTAAAAAGAGAGTAAAAATTCTTTCAGCACGAAGAACCAATATCAATGCGCGAACTGACCTTGATGAACTGTGACCGGAGAGTGTAAACATGTCGGCTGCTCGCAGCTGATACACAGGACGTGTGGGACATTGGTGAAGTAGCGCATTGAATTTTCGTACAGCGACTCGGAATGGAGTGTAATCCTAAACCTCAAATTTGTGCTCGGCAATATAACTCAAACGCTGAAAACATGGACAAAAGCCTTTACCTCGACCCATGTTATCAGAAGGCGAGATGGTGTTAGTGGCATCGATGGGACACAGACTGTAAGTGTAAGCTGCAGTGCATTGTACTAGCTGCAAAATTGTAGCGCTACGGTGAGGCGGTCGGTGATTTTTGGTTTTTGCGACTTCGATCACCAGTAGCGCTACAAGGCCGATGGCCCTGGGGAGTATCATATAAGCGCGTCGTACTCGACCAGGCGTTTTGATGTGGAATGCAACATATTTACTGCATTTGGTCGTACCGATTTATCACTACTGAAGACTAAACAGTATACTGCACTAACTTTGTCATTTATGGGGTTTGGAATTTGTTCAAACACGACGATCGCGTTCTGAAAACATTGAGCGTGGGGCGTCGGTGTTTGTGGGAGCCGCCATTACCGGAAGTTGGTAATGACGGCTCCCAGAAATGTTTTGGAACGCGATCGTCGTGTTTGAACAAATTCCAAACCCCATAAATGACAAAGTTAGTGCAGTATACTGTTTAGTCTTCAGTAGTGATAAATCGGTACGACCAAATGCAGTAAATATGTTGCATTCCACATCAAAACGCCTGGTCGAGTACGACGCGCTTATATGATACTCCCCAGGGCCATCGGCCTTGTAGCGCTACTGGTGAGCGAAGTCGCAAAAACCAAAAATCACCGACCGCCTCACCGTAGCGCTACAATTTTGCAGCTATGCATTGTACGTACCGTATACTATATTGATGGGATATCTTGGAGCACAGCCAGTGCTCTGCTTGGACTCGGAGGTAGTAGCGGGTCCTTGCTTAAAACATTAGATTTGCAGTAACAAAAGTCTACGGCGTGTCCTTACAGACCATCATCAGCCGCACATTTCGTTCGAAACTGTTTGCATTTTGGTATCATTCGCAGAAAATACAGGGTGTAACTTGCAAGACAGACAAGTCCCTGTTTTAAAAATTTGTTTCCCTAAAAATTCAGTTTTCCATCAAACCATAATTTACTCAACCGGATTGTCAAAGGTTACTTTTATTACATTATGTCACTACAGTATATACTATAGATGCACTCTTATATCCATGCAATGCTTTCACCAGCTTAACTGAGGCTGTCCATTATCTAGCATTACCAGTTATTATAATTTAAAAAGTGAATTGTCTGTTATGAAATAAATGAACATGAAATATAAATGAAAGATAAATTTTGTGTTGCTTACATATGACTGGTCACGAAGTGCAACGGTACACAGTGTGTAGCATGTACTCCCGGGTAATGAAATAGTGGGCAATATGTCAATCATGTGTTGCTGCATATTTGCAGCAATATACTTGTTTGCCGCAAATTTGCAGCAACTTAGTCGTTTACCGCAAATTTGCTGCAAACTGGTTTAAGGGTTTGCAGGAGGGTCACAGCTAGCTGCAAACTTCTGCAACTCGTTCCTGCAAGCTATAAGCTTGCTGCATATTTGCAGCAAACTTACGGCAAATTTGCAGTAGAAATAATTTTCGGTAAGGGTTCATCTCGGTCCCTTCTGCACATGTATAGTACTTTAGCCATCTTACTTGTTATTGATACAAAAGTAATCATGACATTAGATTTTAACATACTAGTACATCAGAATCATATTGTTTTCCATGAATGTGCATTGCACATACGACACAGATATAATACAGGTGATTTTTCGCTTATCAAACCTTTCATGTTGAAGGTGGAATTAAACTTTTGCATTTCATTAAACCCTAATTATTCTGATTTAGTAACCAACCGAATTTTATAGTTTCATAACATTTTTGTGACTTCAAATAATTTCGCTATTATCTAGAGTGCAGTACAAGCAAAACGTCAATATATATTTCAACCATCTTACCTTGAGGCATGCTACTAAGAACAGATTAATGTCACTGATATCCGCAGCTGAGTTCAACGTCATTAAATAATGCGTATAAACAGCACAGACGTTCTTCAGTTTGAAAACACTGTTTTAATTCCTTTGATGTGTAACATAATACTGATCTGAGTGTCAAGTCATTGCTGACTGGTATCAATAGTTATAAATGAGTGAGAGTTATGATGGGATATGTGGCTGCAGACAGTTTATCACTGCAAACATTGAAATGATGAATATTAATGAAAGCAAATAATTTTTATGTATTGTGTATACCAAGGATAAGCGTTAAATGAAATTAAAAAATATCTATGAAAATCAATTAGTCTTTTATGGTGCCCCAAGAGTCAAGTAGGTAACTGACTGCAAGTATAATTGTGTAAGTTTGCTAACAGTTTGATGGCGCCCTCTCCTGACAATTTCAGTCGATGTCAAGATGTCAGATGGTGTCTGACCTATACAGCGCTGTTAGCTGTAGCTGTTCTCTGCCAGTTGAGATGTTATTGGTCCATCCGTTCTTTCATCTGCATAACATGTATGATATGTTGAATACCACCTCTTGTTCAAGCAACCAAAATATCTGAAAAATCTTCACAACAACTCACTCTTTGAGTATTGCTCCTGCGGAGATAATATGGCTGGAATAAAAACATTTTGGTGTACAATTCTGTTCATACTGCAAAAGATAACTCTCATATTGATTTGTTGACATGATGTTCATATGTTTTTGTAAACAAATCACACTTGATTTCTTTACACTTCTTGTCAAAGAAAATCAATTCAACCATGAAAATGTGTCAAAAATGACCACATTTAAACAACCCATGCTCAGGAGACAATTGGCAAAGTCAAAATATTTCTATTCCAAAATATCAGCTCTAAATTTAAGACATCAGTGGTAATTGTTTTTGAAATTTCATGCTAATACGGCTAGTTTTCAATCGGGTACATAGCATTTAGATCATTTTTATGGTTGAATGATTATTTAAATAACCCAAGTGTCTCTGAATAACAAGTGGTGGCATGAAGCACGTATATATATTTTTATTTAAATGGAATATGTTACATTAAATATTTTGCCACATTTTGACAGGTTTTCACTCACAAAAAATGTTCTTCACCCTCTGTTCCTCCTGTTTGTAAAACGTTTAAACTTCTGACATTTCACATTTGTAACACTTATAATGAGAAGTAAAACGGCAGTCATGTTTGCCTACACTGTACAGTGATTTTGTATTGGGTTTCCTATGTTTGCGAGGCATTTCTTCTGATTGGTTACCCTTCCGGCATTATTCCAGTCAACATTTACTGTTTATATGGGATATAAAACCATGAAATTACAAAGTGCAAGACTTCCTTTTTAGCGACAGCCATTGAATTCCATGTAAAAGAAGGGAAAATTCATGTCAATGCAGCAGCTTGGAATTTTATGAATCAGTGGTGATATTTTACCTTGTGACAAACATGTGTCAGACAAGGAAGTTTATTCATTTGTAGCGACTCATTAGTATTCAATTTGGCTAAACAGGCCAGGCAACCAAACATTATTTCAAATTATCCTTTTTTTCTCTTTATTTCAATTTTGCAGAGATGGAGGTTGGTCGTTGGTAGAACTCAACAAAATGTTCATGCATATTGCTTATTGACATAGACAGCTGCTCTTGATCTAAATTTGTATATGCTACACAGAAATGTACCCACTGCATTTTCTCTACCTATATTTTCTGATTTCATGTGGCCACAGGTCTTCTTTCACTACAAAAATCTAAATAAAAATTGGAGAAAATTGTATCAATATATATGCTTGATATGTCAAGTTTGGTGTATCACAATAACGACATTCCATTTCTGGAGACAGGCACCTGCCAGTAGCTACAAGACAAATATACAGCACCTCAACAGTCTGCATAATTTTTATAAATGATGTCATCTTTGTTTGTCTGTCTACTGAGAAAAGACTACAATTTTATCCCCATGTTGTCCACTAACTGCAATCCTATCACCAGCAGGAGTCACTGCTATGTACAAGGGCCATCTCACTTCGTATTGAAATAGATTACAGATCCACTTTCCATCACTACTCCACTTAGCAATCCTATCATTGCCTTCATCACAAACATAAACATTATCATTGCCATCAACAGCAATGCTGTGTGCATTACCAAGCCAACCATCGCCACCACCATACTGACCATATTGGTACAGGTAATTGAAATCAGTATCAAAACACTTAATGCAGTGATTCCAATAGTCAGACACCATGATGACATCCCTGCTGCTTGCAGCAATAAAGTAGGGGAAGTTAAATTTGGTTTTACCATGACCTTGACCACCAACTTCTGCAACAAACTGACCACCCTGGGTGTACTTAAGGATGCGGTGACCTATGACCTCTGTTACCAAAACAAACTCTCTCACAAGAGCTATGCACCAGGGTTTTGTGTCTTCAGGTAGATTGATTAATCTGATGATTTTATCATCTTGATTACAAACAACAACTTGTAAATTTTTGTCATCAAGGATGAAGTAGAAGTTGTCCTGAGAGACGGCAATAGATACTGGCCGAAATGGTTTCGTAAACTGACCACTAAAACTGCCTAAAACCTTATCACATGAATAGTCTGGATTCAATATGTGCACGATGTTGTTGTTTCTATCACACACGAAAAGTTGATCATTATGGAAAGCAAGTCCGCATACATTTTGGAATTGGAATTGGTCTTGCTCTTCTTGAATACCTTCCAGAACAATTTTAGACCAATACTCTGAAAAGTCAAAAGTAAAAATTTGATAAAGGTAGTCAATGTGAAGTAAGCACAATTAAAATCAGGCTTTCAACTCAAGATCTACTGATTTTCACTCTATAAAATTGAATCAACAGCTGTTTTGAGGCTCAAAAGTCAATAATTGATGCATGACCATACGTCACAGTACAAGTATATCAGTATTGAAACAAGTGCAGAGGTTAGGGTTAGCTTAATATTTGGTACAAACATGCATCACTGAGCTCTTGTTCAGAATTTAAATGAAACAAGAATTATGGTGACGGAAAATCAAGTTCAGCTGCTTCAGTAATTAATACATACATGTTTCTGTGGATTTTCAATTTTGCTGTCAACATCAGGTACATCATGGAGCTTATCAGACTGATGACTGTTTGGCGCCCATTATCCAAATCTGGCATATGTTAACTTTTGGTATTTGGATATATTTGGGATTGTCTTTTTCCCATTTGACAAATCAGTCTACAATTTTTTAAAGAGAATACAGTTTTTACAAGTTCTGCAAAACTGCCTTTATTTCTTTCAAATAAGTTGCATAGGTTAAGGAAAATTTGAAGCAAGATGTAGCGTTTGGTGTTACTACAGTAACCGATATTGATATGTGTGTTTGGGTACCAGATTGGTAACACCATGAACTAGGGTAAGTCAGTCTCTCCTGATGCAGAACACTTTTGACAATTTGGCAATCAAATTCATATTTGGTGGTACAATTACCGTCATGTACCGTGACATTTATGCACTATCCCTGTTTGTTTGTCACTTTTTATGTATACCCCCATACTGTTCATCATGTTTTAGTCCCTTTGATTCCACAACAGTAAATAGTGATGGTCTCCTAATGGTCCACCCTTCCTCTTTGCTTTTCATTCTTGTACATAGGAGTTTTTTCTTGTCCCGCCATTGTCACTGTAACCCCGTGGTGGGGTAGAGTAGCCATGTATTAGTCAATGGTAATGTAGGTACCTGGTGCCAAAAGTGGCCTGTAGTTGCAATAATGCAGCTTTTTGCCAGCTTTGCACCGTAATGTGTTGCTTTTGGTCAATATAGCCAATAGATTGATCCATGTGGGTTCAATTTATACATTTGAAGGGTCATTTTGGTCTGCCAAATTTTGGGAGACACCAAAGAGCGCTTGACTTTCTAAAATCAAAGAATTATTCAGAAGAGCTGTTTAGATTCAGAAAGTCAAAATTCTAGAGTCATAAATTTAATTGAGACTGTTGATACTTACTTGATGAACATGCAGTATTCAGAGTAACTATTCCACCAGGCATCTCATCGAAGGACTCGGAATCAGTTGTCATCTCACTATCATCACTATCTGAACCACTTTGTCCCTCTACACTACCAGGAATCACTACACAAGCAGTCACCTCGTCAGCAAAAACAGAACCACTTGACAATTCTTCTCTACCAGTAGTAACTAAATCACTATGTCCATCTTTACCTCTCGGCATTACTGTACATGCAAAGCTCCTGTATTTACGACAGGGAAGACGTTTGAAGATCTTACTCAGAACACCTTCAGAATCTTCATTCACTGAGGATTGATCAGAAATCAGTGTCAACTGTGAAAAATATTCTGACCTATGATTTTGGCAAATGCAGGATTTATAATTTAAGATCACTTGTTCCAGAAATTTGATTAATATAAAGGAACCTCTCTCAGACTGCTATTGCTGATCTTTTCCTGTCCCTGTCAAAATAAATGGACCTGTCCCTCTCCCAGTGGATGGACTCTTTGCTTATCTTTCTGTGCTCCATACATGATCTATACAAGTCATACTATCCATAATATTGTACTCTATCCATAATTAAGCTAGTTTCTCAATGCATATATTAGTGTTGCGGCCAGTAATTTTAAATAAGGGAGACCGTGTCCCACCACTATTTATTTCAGGGTTATTTTGTACATAAGGTACAACATGCATTTTTGTAAGACAAAGTTCATGTTATTTAATATCAAAATAGTGTCACAAAACAAAATTTAAGCGACCAGGACTGCATTGTTATGCTTTATTTTCAGGCAAGTAATTGTTACAGTATACCATATCTGATGCTAATCAGAGTTCAGGCCGACTAAACACAAGTTATATGAAATGCAGCGTTATAAATACGCCTGATCGCAGCTCTGAAACATAAATATGAGTTTCAAAATAATCACGCAAAACAAAGATCATAGTCAGTATCAGATATTACTTGAAGACTACACCAATTGAACACAGATGACTCATGGGTGCAACAGAGGTGACCCGCAGTATGTGAAAATACAGACAATGTGTTCTGTTTTGGGGACATTGTCACAAGGGTGCATTCTGGCTGCTACACTGATACATCCTGTAACTCTGCTCTGATATGTGTTTGCTAATATTCACCTAGATCTGTCATTGACATTACATTATAAAACGAATTATAAGCAGTGTGATCTATGGGCAACTTTGAAACTCTATTGACTCCCCCATTTCCCTTGTACTCGAGATAATTTTTACAAAATAGTATTCAGTAAGTACTATAAGGTTGACTCAGAGAATTTTAGAAAAAACCCTGAACCATGAATATTAGAGGGCACAGCCTGAATAAGGAATGACTTGAAATGCCATATACCATAGTTATCACTTCCAATAAGAAAAGCCGTACATTAAAACTTACCTCTCACGTTTTCAGTTTCTGCATTATTTAGTTCCTCTTTCTCAACTATTCTTTTCTCTCTTAGAAATGTTGTTGGTGATTCCTTTCTCCAAATTTCTTTCCTAATCATTTCAGATTCTGCTACTGAAACTGCCTGCATTTCGATCCCTTCTCGGCCATTCATTTCAGGTTGTCTTGGTGTGACTGTATCTATATCACTTCCTTTATTGCAGCTTATATCCCCTTGTGTTGGTGTGGCTGTCTCCAGCTCACTTCCCTCCCTGGCAGTCATCTCAGGTTGTGTTGATGTTGCTGCCTGCATCTGACTTCCCTCCCTGCAAGTCACCTCAGGTTGTGTTGGTGTGGCTGTCTCTAGCTCACTTCCCTCCCTGCCAGTGATCTCAGGTTGTGTTGATGTGACTGTCTCCATCTCACTTCCATCGCTGAGAGTCATCTCAGGTTGTGTTGGTGTGGCTGTCTCCATCTCACTTCCCTCCCTGCCAGTCATCTCAGGTTGTGTTGGTGTGGCTGTCTCCAGCTCAATTCCCTCCCTGGCAGTCATCTCGGGTTGTGTTGATGTTGCTGCCTCCATCTGACTTCCCTCCCTGCAAGTCATCTCAGGTTGTGTTGATGTGGATGCCTCCTTGACTTTTCCATCCCTATGTGTTGGTGAGGCTGTCTCAATCTCAGTTCTATCCCTGGCAGTCATCTCAGGTTGTGTTGATATTGCTGTCGCGCTCGCGTTTCCATCCCTGCCAGTCATCCCAAGTTGTTTTTGTGTAGCTGTCGCCATCTCAATTCCATCCCTGTCAGTCATCTCAGGTTGTGTTGGTGTGGCTGTGTCCATCTCACTTCCCTCCCTGCCTGTCATCTCAGGTTGTGTTGGTGTGGCTGTCTCCATCTCACTTCCCTCCCTGCCAGTCATCTCAGG
>LD387325.1:0-17803 GCA_001465055.1 Ptychodera flava
CAAATTTCTTGTGGGGAATGAAATTTTTTAAATGTTTTTGTGAAACTGATTATCAGTGGTATCAAAAGAAAGAATGCATCTCCCAGCCCATTGATCATCCATGGCACTTTACACACTAAAAACGCTTGCATGCTTTCAGGCCATTTGTGATCCAACATAAACTTGTTGGTTATGGAGATTGTTTTACTATATTCTGAGTCTCCAGGACCAAAAATCATACAAAAATAACAGCTAATTGTCACAATATCTTTGATGAATGTCTAACTCTGTAGGCTGGGTTGACCTTGAGCAATGAACAGAAGTGGAAAACAAACAAGGTGTTCGCTGTGCCAGGTATGAGTCTGTGGAGGTACATGTACATGTATTGTCCATCAGAAATGTAGTTCATGCAGAAAGACCTACTTTGACCTACAAATCTAAATGAGCTTGGATGGGTGTATCCGTGATGACCTGGACCATGGCAGCAGTAAACATTGGATTCAGGGGTTAATACAGCACAGCTAGTCTGTCTAAAAAACAACTGTCCAGTATTAACAAAAGTTCATGAGGCTGACCATTACCAGATTACTCAGAGTTTTTCAGATGTCATCCTGTTAAGATTTAGAAACAGCAATAATCATGATAGCATGTGAAATAATGTGTATCTTGCTGACACAGGTTATACAATACAAATAGCTTCATTTTTTGTGATGAAGCGAATCAAAGATCTCTCATACCTTCCCAAGAACCTCACTTTTGAGTACAGTGCCATTCCTATACCGGTAGTTGTAAGCCAATGAAAAGACCACGAATATATTTCACTAACATTTCATTTAATTCTGGTCGTTCTACATGATTAACCAGCTGCACTACAGAGTTTTCAGTAATCTTTGGCCTACATACATGTAAGCATAACATGTTGAACTTGTCAACTATGCTACAGTACCTAAAGTTCAGACACAACACCCGAAACCCTTGAACCTACTTCAAGTGTCAGCAACTTGACAAAAGTGCCGTGTGTTCTTTGTGGTATTACTAGACAGTCATTCTTTCAAGAATTTCTCTGTGATAAGACACATCAAAACACCATTAAATTATTACAGCTTTTGCAACCTTTTGGCATGTAATCTTATCAACTGGCGTGAACTCTAAGTTTGATGAGCCATAATAGCGTTGATCGCGATTTCGGATTTGTTACTAAATATAGCTGCACGCGCGCGACTTTCGGACAAATATGCTGAAATTCGGACAAATTTTGTTGTTGCATGCGCGGCTGCTGTTGCAGCTTGTAGTCTCAGTCATCAATTCATACGAATAAGTGTGACGCTAAATATCCATTCTAACACTCACAGGTTTTATTTTCGTCGTTTATGCGGAAAATGCGGAGAAATGTTTACTTATGCATATTAATGAGATAGGACAGTGACGTCATTTGCGATCAGCGCTATTCCCTGCAAGTGTCAGGATATTGCCTTTTCTGATCATCTTCCTGGTTCATGACTTCAGTTCTACCATTTGATATGACATATGAGCGGCATTTATTACATGTGCATATGGTTCTCGGTGAACTCTCTTTTCATATGCATCTTGATTGTTTCCAAATCATGGAGGTCTAATTTCACTCTTTCAACTAAACTCTGACATTTTCTTGACATGCCCTTTACATGTATAGTTCACTGTCTCTCTTGACTTTATGATATGATGATTATTGTACTGTCTATGTCTCTTCCTTATCCCTTGTACTTGTATACTGATAAACATGCATGAAACAGAGATGACCGTAGTTCCTCGTGTGGACGGACTGTGTGCCCGATAACCAATTGTGTAAGATGTCCATTGCTATTTGACCATGATTTCCACACTATGCAGTGTCATATGTATTTCCAAGTAATCTAAGTCTTTTGCTGGCACTGCACACCTTGAAAATGAAAAGTTTTCATTCAATTCCTAATGGAAAACAAGGGAGACCCGAAATCCTTTATGTTCTGTCTCTTTCTGCAGTAACTTAATATTGACATCAATGTGTGAGAAAAAAAATTTGAAATGGCTAATCGACCTTTCCTTCCATAGTAGGAGAGAGTTTCCTGATGTAATGTGATCTGAAACTCATATGCTACCTAAAACAATACCTCTGATGGCCATTCCAATGGTATTCAGTATATTGTAATACTTAGGTTCAGATACATTTATAAATACCTGGTAAAAATACATTGAAGATCAGCTACTTCAAAACAACATGGTATTTAGTTGGTCTGAAAATTGCCACAAATCACAAAATTTCAAAACAGGAAAACTAAAATTCAGTGACAATAAAATGCTTGCTCCGTAAATCCTGTATATCTGCCTTTCCCAGCAGACACTTGACACATAAAATTTTGCAACTGCAAACAATGTACTGGGCCAAACCAAGGTCAAGAAAGAGTCAAGAATGGCACATCCATAAAAATGTCTTCTTTAAATTACACAAAATTCTTGATAAACCATACTAACCACTGTGACAGCTGAACACGAATCTACAGTTCTTTAAAATCATCTATATTGTTCACCTGCAGTTCAGACTTGCAGTCAGTGAGGGGGAGCAAGCTAAATGGCACCAAAGCCATTTGAGGTCAAGATCAGAAATGAGGTCGCCAAAATGGTTCATTGGTGCAATGTGCATCAGGCAGTAGTACCAGTGGTACTCATGATATAGAATACAGTCTGTCACTCGGTGAAGAGACAGTGGTATAAAATCCGTACGGCCGTTAGCATGAACAACATACTCCATAAAAAGTTGATATTTTGCTAGGTATACAAGTCTGTAAATACAATGCCAAGTGAAAGATCTCGCATGCAGACTACAATTATCTTGGTTTTGTGGAGGGTCCGTGGTTTGACAAATGATTTATTTGCATGATTGTTTACTGTACTCTCCGAGAGTTATAGTTCCAATGGGTTGGATATTGGTGGTGCGGTCACAGTGACTCATAGCTGGTCAGTCGACAAGACCAAATCAGTTCCTTTGTCACAAACACCATATGTATTGAGACCTTCCCTTCATATCATATGTCCAAGGTTTAGAAACTAGAATCCATTTGAACAGTTCAAAATTAGACAGCATGTCTGATTTGAGTAGTTTACACAGAATATGAATTTATAGCTAATTTGATGAAGCATGTGTTTATTTATATTGATTATATTATTTATTTTCATTATTGCCTTTTTCGGTATGGCATGACCATGGTCCATAGGGTACTAGACTCTCTGAGTGTTTACACTGACTGGCTCGAGCTTGTAATGTTAGGGAGGGGCATGTGTATGGGGTGTACAATGTATGGGGTCGACTCGGCTCTGGTCTTCCCTTGAAATGGAGTGAAACGCTTTATCAAGAAAGGCATGTCGCGGTAAAAATGTGTTGACCCTGTGCCCCGGGTATCATATATACCTACTGCATGTACTTATTTGGACGTGAGGGGTTACCATTAATACATGTACGAGTATTTATCAAGCGGTATGCAAACAAAAGGCGTAATCATAAATCAGCTGTTCGGGGGTTCCCCTTGTCAATTTCATAGTAATTCACTGAGTGACACAGCCGCCGAATTTGTGAATTAATGAAGGAAATATCACTACCTGAGCATGGCTATACATTCGGTGAAATGAGTGACATTCCAGCAAGTAGTTTCAAACCGCAGACACAATTGTTTAAGAAATTGAGCGTAGCTGTCAATGACTAGTACTGTTATTAGCATTTGCCAAAATAGCCGTCTGGCGGATATCTGATGGCGATGTGAGGCATCGCACGACCTGGTCGATTCTAAACAATCAAATCTTCACGGGTAGATTTCACGGTAACAGAACTAGGAAATGAAATCCGTGTGGGGATGACTAAGGGTGGGGGACCAGAGCTGAAATCCTTATGGCCTAATCTGTCGATCGACGTCACTGAAGACAGAATCTCAGCCATGATCGGCTCACGCTCAGCCGAGCTTGTCACTTCTCATCGATGACGCAAAGGCGACTCTTGGTGGGAAATGCGCTAAAAACGACAACCTGTCCGGTCATTTTGAATCAGAGCTTCAGAAACATTATCTGCGGTACTTACCTGACGGACAAAAACACACCAAGCTGAAGCACAGTATGATAGTCCTGAAGTCCGGGCGCCCCATCGACATGGCCGCCATTGTCTGTGATCTCACTCCGTCAAGTTTGCCCTTCGATTGAGGGAAACCGGAAATGAAGTTGCGATCTCATTGGAGAATAGATTTTTATCATGAATAATTAATTGGTAGACACCTCCGCGCGGTCGTGGCGTGCGTCTTGCGGATATGACAAGTTTTCATCTAGGAAAAAATGACAAGAGAGGATCGAATTTCTCAGTTGCTATTAAAAATTCAGTATTATAAATAGACTTCTCGCCAAGTTGAAACCCCAGGCGATAGTTCAGTTTACATCGTGAGTTCTGGCGCCACTCGAACATTTATGAACAAATGCAGTGCATGTGCGACGGTTTCTGCTGGAGGATTTTTGACCAACTTTGTCCTGATGAGTTCAAGTTTGCTGCCGCAGCCTGCTGTGGGGTTTTGCGACCAGTGTCCATCATAAAATTGGACCATATATGTTCCATTTTTGTCAGTTTTGTCCACGTAAACACCCTGTTTTCTATTTGTTTGCGGTATGCTGTTCATGGCCAGTACGGCTATATGATAGCCCTCCCGTGCTATGTGTTCCCTCGGTCGGAGGCCGTATAACGCCGGGAAAACACAGTACGGTACGCAAGGCTAGCCTACATGACAGTGCGAGACAAATTTTCTACGGGGCGGACCATTAGATCTTGGGAGGGGGTGGTCAAAAACAGAAAAAAAAATTTCAGAGCAGAAAGTTAAGAAAACAAAATCTTCAAACTAGTTTGCAAAATAAAAATAAATAAATAAGAATACAAATGCGTAAAAAATAATCTGCAAAAGTCTTTAAAATCTTTTTTTTTAGATTTTACTGACAGGAAGCAGCTTTCTGTATTTTTAGTACATCCTCCAGGCACATTTTTAATTTTATTGTATACATTTAGAGTGACTGTATCCCTCTACTGAAAGTTGTGATCATCTTATCTTTTCAGGACTTTTGTATTCTGATCACTTGAAAATTATAAAATTATAGAGCCTGTTTTCTACTTGATTCATGTGTACAAACCAAGCAGGTACACTAGGTAAAACATTGAAACTATGGTATGGTTGTCAATACAGAAAGTTATATTTGCCTATTAAGATCAAGGTGAACAGATGCAGGCCTCATCAGGTTCATTTTTCACAGCATTTTATTGCATTAATGAATGCAAGAATGGGTGAACAAGATAAATATATGTTTGTCGCTATGTTTTCGTTTTCAAAAACTGTAATCATCATTGAAATCAATGAACTGGAATAAAAGTTATGGAACACTGTCTCAGATTTCTTTTTCTTTGAGTTTTTTATACGAAAAAAGTCTGAAATAATACTCCCCTAGTGCCACCAAATAACACCATTTTAATCTCTGTTTTTCAAAAGCTCCCACAGCTGGAGGGGGACACCCCCTCCTGACCTGCCCAGTGTGCTTTGCACCACTTCTTTGCCCTCTTGTAAAAAAATCCTGGGGAGAACACTGATTTCTCTCTAGCAAATACTGAATACTGAATCTGCATGACTAATCGTTTGTGTGTAGCAAATGCTGAATCACAATTACCTGAAAAATTTTTCCACCACAAAAAAAGAGCATGATTTAAACAAATCTTAAGGGACTTATGTAGCAAATTTCAAAGAAATTGGACAAGCCCTTTCAGAGAATACAGATTTTTTTACCTTAAATGGCATAAATTGCCCTAAAAAGACAAATATGCAAATTTCACCACATCTATACTCATCCAATCAATTTTGGACATGCTGCTACAGAGAAATAGATGTTTTGATCAAAAAAGGGCAAAAATTGTCCTAAAAACACAAATATGCAAATTTCACTGTATTTTGCAAACAGCTTTTCAGCTTGTCAAAAGATGATCTGCAACATTTCGCAAAATCTATCACCAATATAAATCACTAGGCCATATGTATGTTGGGGTTACAGCGTGCAATCTTATTTGCGCTAGTGATATGGATGTACATTGTATCCTCAGACAGCGTCGAACTAAAAAAAATTACAAATCTGAAAATTTACTCAGAAAAAAAACATTAGCACAGCTTTTCTCATTTGGAAAAAAAGTTTTTTAGAAATTTACAATTGTAAAAAAAAAAAATTTCATGATTTCATTGTGACCACCCCCTCCCAAGATCTAATGGTCTGTCCCTAATGCATAGGGCAGTATAATTTACTTAGTAATTTCGTGTTGCATGTTGCTTTGGATCAACAGAGTTCGGTCATAATGTGAAGATTAAAACTATTGTCACACACAACTTGCATGATCTAACATCATAGAATACTGAATAGGGAGTACGCAGAACGATAATATGACTTTTCATTTTTATTTTACCAAAACGAGAAGACATTTCTTATGAAATCAATTATGATTTTGTTGACCGCATTAATCTTTCCTCAATGATGAAGGTAAGTGAACTTAGAACATTACAAATCAGCTGCAGCAGTACCATAAAATAAAAGACCTAGTGCGAACTGTGTAATAGGAGAACACTCTACCGAACACCGCACCGGTGAACAAAAGAAAATCGTTCAGAAGCGTTGGTGGCGCTATAAATACCCTATCAACATGTCAGCACAACTACTAGTAAGTACCATGCTGCATTCTTCAATCTTGAAGATAATTGAAACTCAAATGATTTTGTGCGTAATCCACACTCAGTGTAATCATTTGACTAAGCATTTGAAAACTTGACACTTTAGAATACCATTTAAACATTGTTTTGGACAGGTTTATCTCAAGGTCAAGAAGCATTTTGTGACCTTCGATTTGATTCCAGATCGAATATCAACAGTATATCATATCAAATATTGATAATGTCCATATTTTGAGATTATACTGATCCATTGTATCATTTTACACATAAATAAGTGACAACCTGCTTGACAAAGGCCCTGAAAGATTGTAACTATTACGTTTCCGCAAGTTGACCCTGAAGAAGTTAAATTTATTCTACCAGATATGCACCGTTGTGCTATAAGCAACGCTTGATAGATTTAAATGCATCTTTGAGTTGTTACAATAATCTGGATTAAGAGATATAATTTAAAATTTGGTTGATAGACTGAAATCGTATTTTAAACAAATTTGTGAATATGCCACATATCATGGCTATATAATATAGGCACTTCTTTGAAACAAAACTAGGTTAAAAGTCGGCTACTCATTTAAGGTAAACAATTACTCAATACAGTCTCCATGAATAGGCCTTGAATTAGATTGTTATCAATGCAGGCAAGTCCTGATTCAATTCCTACAGATAACTGTGTAATCAGACCTTGAAATGAACGTGAGTCATTATCAATTTGTCATGCCTGTTTAATGTCACCATGAGACATTTGAAATGACAAACTGTTACTTTTTGTCAATTTTTGTTTACTAGTGTCAGTTACCATCAATCAAACTATAAATCCCAGCCTTTCAGTTATTCTCATGCACTTTCAGTACTTACCTTGTCATCCCTATTTCAATAGGTCCGGCCACTCTGTCAAGAATGATAGGATTGCACCAGAGTCCACTGGTTAAGAGCATTATAAAACTGTATTTTAATGAAGGTACAAAGCCAGACGCTGCCACAAACACAAATAAAGCTGTCCATTTTTAATAATGATTATACATTTTATATCTGAGATGTCTGTTCTAATATTTTTTTTGTCGTTGATTCATCAAATCAATTTAAGATTCACTCTTCAACTTTTAAATCAAAGTGATTCCACTTTATTGCCAGATTATTATGTAACCAATGATAAAATACTTTGATTTCTCATGTAAGAAAATTTATACTTCCAATCTCTGATAGCCCTGAAATCATAAGTCAGAAAAGTGAATTGTTACTGTAATGTGTCCAATATCATTACTGGATTAAGTCTTTTCAACTCAGTGAAATCTTGAATGCTCTAAATTTTGTTTGATACTAAAACAAGGAAACAACATTAACGTCATGAAAAATTGTTGTTTGATATTAAAACTAATGAAGTAATGCTTGATCAGTGAACATGGTCCTTCAGCAGAATGTAAGGACTAAATTTGACCTTGCGATCATTCTATAAATACACGAGTCACTTCAGGAAGTATTCTATCCTTTCGAAAATGAAATGAACTAATTTTACGACTGAGTAGTAAAGAATAATCGAACTGAAGGGAATGCCTAATAAATTACGATGCATAGGTAATCATAATGGCTATGAATGTTTATTGCCTCAAACAGTACGTACTAAACTTTGGACTTTCACATGTCTATCAGAAGAGGTGGGCAGTTGTTTAGCGCCCTCTACAGGACATAATAGAAAATATTGGCACATGTAGAGTCACTGTGCTAGATCTGTGCGCAACAGTGACTTGAGTGTTCAGCTGACATTTATGATATAGTGTGTCTTATTTGCAAGTTAAAGAAAAACTGTGTGGTCTTTTCCAGAGAAAAGTACAGGAGCACACTTGAGGAATGCCATCCCATTTCTCTGTTACTGAGCAGTACAATAAACAGTATTACAGATAGATAAATAATGCTTTATAAGATATTTCTTTGGCTTTGACCTTGAGTGTTACAGTGCACAGATATCACTTGTCAACAACATCCTGTCGGTATTTCACACCACAGATCAATCAAGACAAAATCCTCGACATGGACTGTGCACTAAAGCCTGAGACTAAAATATCCTCCACAAGTTGTTCACTAAGTCTTAGACAGTTTTACGTTTACCCAGCGTTGTATATCTGTTTTCCAAATGTAGGTGTTAAATATTTGTTCACTGGCTTAAAAATTGACAGCAAAATTTGTATGGTGTTTCAGATAAGGAAGATAATATCTGGCAAAATATCCTGAAAGTGGTTCATTTCCTTATGCCCCATTGTCTGATCCACACCGCATTGTCTATGGTGCCTGGGGCAAGGACGACCTGAAGGATCCCTACCTCAGATAAATACTCAACCTGGCCATTGAGGATGCATGCTAACACCATAATGCACAGGCCACCTGGAAATTAATAGTCTAAAATATGATATTTTTTTCATAATTATTAAAAATAATAAATCGTAATTATGAAATATTGATATCACATAACTGAGTAAGTATTTCATCAGGATTGAGCTTCCTTTCTGCAGAGCAGCATTCGATAAAATCGCTGTATGTGTATGAGTTATGTATGACATGGGCGGTTGGCTGGGGCGTACTCCTAGTATATTGGACACTCCATAAATAAATGTTAATGGTCAGCACGTCGCCCATTATTTCTATAACATTCACATGTGTGTACAGAGTAAATGGGTAATCCCTTATTGATACTATTTTAAATTGCGCTGTCAATTGTTTTCTTTTCAATAAAGCTGCATAACATGATAAACACAAATGAATTACTGTTAGTCCAAATTATACATGTAAGTAGCAATAAACAAATAGACATTTCAGATATTAACTTCCACTCCATGTGATAATTGATTATTCAGCAGTGAATAGATTTTTATTTCAGAGGTGGTTTTGTTTTTTATCTTTTTTATTAGGTTGTTAAGGTCACAGGATGAAGTGTTACAACAATTTTTCTACTAAAGTATGACTGCCATTTATCTTTGACTGCCAGAGAAAAACTGTCCATTAGAGATACTTGTTGCATTTTAGTGAAAATTTCTCATGTAAATAATAGCAAAGTTTAAGGAGTCTTATAACATGTAAATTTTTGTTTTAAATAATGGTCCAAGTCCCAATCATAAAAATACAAGTGTCAACATATGTGACCTGTGAGGGCAGGCTTCAAGTTTTTAGGTACAGAGCTGTCAAGTAAACAACTCAGTCTGAAGTGATTTTGAGGAAGTTAAAGTAGAATGTAGCACTTTCACAAGTAGAATGTAGCACTTTCACAAGTAGAATGTAGCACTTGCGCAAGTAGAATGTAGCACTTTCCCAAGCTGAATGTAGCACTTTCCCAAGTAGAATGTAGCACTTTCCCAAGTAGAATGTAGCACTTTCACAAGTAGAATGTAGCACTTTCCCATGTACAATGTAGCACTTGCTGAACCGGAAGCAAAGGAAGTTCAGAGTATGTGACATCATCAAAATGTGCAAGTAATTTTGGCCTTATTAGTCTTCATCTGCTTGAGTAAAAGTCTGGGCTCACTAATTTGTGCTGGAGCTACAGTGAAGGGTTGGGTTATTAGCATGCTATATTGTTTGCCAAAATTCAGAAATTGTGAAGTTTCAATGTTGACAAGAACATTTAATATTACTGAGATGATTATCAATATTTTTATGTTACATACATATGATTATCATAGCCTGCATCATGGTACTGTCTGAGTCTTTGAGGATACTCGGTATAAAGTTTTCATCTAGTAGCTGTGCAGCCAAAAGACAATCTATGCTTAGCAATTCAAAATACATCTGAGTATTCACTGTTATGATTCAAGGGAGTATTTAACCTGTGTGCTCACAGGGACTTCAGGTGGAACAAAAACATACAAATAAACAGAGATGAAAGCGACAAAAGGCAATAAACAAAAGTAAACAAACACATAAATACAAACTTACAAATACACTCATTGAAAAAATATATGATATTTGTCATATAACATTTGCATAAGGTCAATCAAATTATTGATCGTTGGTTTCCTTTCTGTGTATATTATATGAAAGGTTTTTTTGTTTACTCTTTTGTTATTTAGCATTGGCTGATGTGGTGTACTAGCTGACTAATGTGTGCATTTGTCAAAATGCAAGAGAGAAGCAATGGCATGTCAAATATTTAAACCTAAAATCAATCATCCAAAGCTCTCAATGACGTGTATATGGTCTATGTTGATATACCACACTATATGGACAGTCGGTGGACTTGATTGAGGTGCCCTGGTTGACCTGACTGGTCATCCAGCGGATTCGCCATATTGTATTTGTCTGCTCCCGACCAAAATTGATCAGGCTAAGTCAGGGATCCCCAAAAAGATGAGCGCACAATCCCCGAACCAATAAAGTATAAACGGTAGCCCCAATCAAGTCCACCCATTAAGTGACATCAAGGGTATCTTGGTGTAACTTCTGTGAAACTTTTCCCCTCAGTTTCGAGCCATCTGAACATTGTTATAAACTGGCATCCTGGCTATAAAAATGAAAATCATGCCACTGAAATGCATCATAATTCTTACAATTGATAACTCTTTTAATGAATACCCTCCTATATATTTACAAGTACATAAAGGATTCTGATTATGAAAACAAATAAAGTGGATGAAACACATGTACTGGGACTTACTACTGCTGGCAAAAAAAGTCTGAAGAGACTAGCATTGTGCTGTCCTCATGATTAACTTTGTTAAGGTAGAATTTGCCTCGTAGGTGCAGATATTCAGACTCTCAAACTTTTATCGTTTCTACCACTTTTGGGGGGCTCATTTTAAAGCTCTTCAGTGGAGAAGGAAAAAAATTTCACAGCCTTAGTTTTTTTGAAAATCAAAAATTTATCTTTCCCCCATAGAGAGTTTACACAGGAATGGCTGCCATTTTGAATTTCAAATATTGCAAACTACTGGTACAGGGTAATTTAATTGTTTCGCTGTTTCCAAAATTTACAAGGTAACCCTTAATTTTTATTGTTGATTCTGTAAGAGAATGATTTTAAGTTTCATTTAGAAAAGTTGGAGCAAAAGTTTAAGTCATTCACTTTCGAGGTGCACACTACCTTAATAACCTTTTTTGTGCAAGTTGGAAAGAAACGTACAATGCCACATGATAATATTCTGAATATATATGTTTATTTTCCTTGTATAAAAACTTATGACAGATGCAAATCTTTTACAAAAAGTTAGTTTACATGTGGCAACGTAAATATTGTGAACGGTAAATGCACATGCATAAATTGCATGCAAAATTGTACAGATTTTAGTAGTAAAATATGTGTGCTTATAATAGTAAAAACAATGCTTTAAGTTCAGTGTACAGAGACTGTTGGACAAAAAACACAACTTCTTGAAAAAACAATTAACTTCAAAAATTAGTGTAATTTCATGTCTTACATGTATATGGTAGAATTATTGCTGTAATTTCATTCAACATAACAATTTAATTGACATCATGGATACAACGAGTATTAAAAGTCAAACGATATGCAAGATATCATTTCACTTAATATACAGTAAAATTTTGTGTTAGTTTGAAGATATTTTGTATGACAATCTGGAAAACATATTCTGGAAAAGCCCTGGGTAATAGATTGCAAAAAGGAAACTGAGTCTCACAGATTGATGAAAATCTCTCAAAGTCACAATCTTTTGGACATGTTTTGAGCCATTTTTAATGATTTTAGAAGTCTTTCTTAATGCTTTGCAACCTGAAACATGATGGAAAGAGTTACTGAAAAATCAATATTGGCCATACTTTAAGATTAACATAGGAACAGAATGTGACGACATAATTTCTGGTATCCACTTGCCAATGATCAAACAGCCATACTTTAAGTCAACTTAAATCAACATTACTGATGGCAATTAACCACCACTGAAATATCACTGATCTCTGCCATAAAAAATTCTGGGAGGCATTTTTTTCTTTCCAGTAAATTTGACCACACCTATCAACACACAAGTCTTCTTACGTGTCAAATAGCAGTACGCATATTCATTGTCAAATCAATGGGTTGGAATGTGACGATACATCAGAGTTTAATTATAATATGCTTCAAAAGTTGGGGAAACCGTTGTGTCCTTTATTTCATTTGCTTTTTTGAAATACTTCTGTAATTGTGCGAAAGAATTCTTGTGACTTTGAGAGACTACACGCCATTAAGTGTTACAAGAGTTGATATATGCTTATACATGAATATTGATATAACTTTGAATTTATGTCCAATGTTACTTGGTATTGTACGGATTGGCTTACCAATATTGTGAACATTTGCATAATGTTAGAGGAGCTTCTTGGAATTACTGTATAAAACAAGATTAATTACAAGATGGTAAACATTTTACTTCCAACACAACTACACATAGAAGGTTTATAATCATGCAAATTTTTGATTGTTATAGTTTGAAAAGGATCCAACTTGAAATTACATGATATTGTAGGATTGTCTAAACTAGATTTTGAAAAGTTTTTTTATCATCAAAATATAATACTATTAAAAGTACAATCAAGGAAAGGTTAAATTGCTGAATATGTTACTGTATGAGACTAGTTACTACATCTTATATAGATATCATTTTATTGACAAAAAAGGTACAAAGTTTACTGAATTAGGGGCCGTGGATGATTAAAACATGGGTACGATTAATGAAACTAAGTGCATTTGGCCTAAAACCCCCTCCACTACACGAAAGTTTGGAAGTGCAAAAATCCAACCAAGCCTCTTTCTGTATCTGCATACCCACAATCGGTAATTACGCCGCTGTGAAATCAAACATACACTACTGACCACCCTACTCCCATTCCCCCTCTGATAATCAATCTCTCTTCAGTGCCAACTCAACAATGACGCAACCAATAGAATGAAATATCAGTGTATCCAAAATGATTGTTACGTTATTTTACCTGTGCACTGATTCACATGTATTTCAAAAGAATGCTGGTGTAGCGGCCGGTGCCGTTCTGGCCTGGTACACGCTAAACAATGTAGCACGATATTTTCCAATTTATAAAAATGTGTACCGAGATGTTGCGATATGAAAACTTGTAGTACGATTTAATACAGCCAAACCCCTCCCCTTAAACATAGAAGTTGTGTTTATTGGTCGGGTGTTTTAATTATCCACGGCCCCTTCATGAACATTTTTTGTAAAACTGACCAGTATTGTGCATTTAATACAGCTGATATATACGATATTAATGATTACAAATATTGCTTTGTAGGAGCTGGTCGCAAATCTCAGGGTCTAGAAAAAAATAACTATGTTATGGTTTAGCTCCAACTGAAACACTATAGTGTGTTTCCTACCTATTTTTTTTTTGGTTAAAAACTTTGTCATGGTCTTAAAATTGCAGAGCATACTTTGAGATTGATATCGCAATTATAGTTTTGGTGCACCCTGTTCTACATTTGATAAATCATAAAGAGTCTCACAGAATGGTTATTAAAGGTGGTCTTCAACATCAAACTACAGGCTGAATATATTATCTCATCTTTGGCGAAAGTGTCTAAAATGGTCTCACCAAATATCCATAGTTATCGCCAATACAGAAAGAGGTAAATATCTCGAGTAAAATGACTGGTACATTGATCTCTCTTGAAAATATAAAACTGTCATGAATGATTGTGAGAGAACACACCACAAAGTATTTGAATAATAAGATATGATAAGACATTGAAATGGTGAAAACTTTCGACACTTATAACTGTAGCTCTGCTAACAGTTCGTTTAACACAATGGGAATGTAGGAAAAGTTTGGTTGTAAAAGAGTTCTAAAATAACTGGCCTACAAACAGCAAAGATAGAAAAAATATTGATTGAGTTATCTTTAATCATGGATCAAATGGCATTAGATAATATGAGCTATGAATCTCCCCATTCTGCCCTGCTCTTGTTCATTGACAACATAATTTGTAATGATTTGCTTCAGGAAAAATTGTCTTAGTCTTTGATATACACTAATTGAAAGCAATCTATATTCATTTTACTCAATTAAGATAAATTGATTATCATTTCTAGATCACATGAAGACAATGCATGTAACTATGTGCTTGACGACTACAATGAGATTGTCTTGAACTTATCTATCAGTGGATGAATTTTCTGGAAGAGATAGGGACACTAAAATTGTCATGACCTCCGCATATAAGTTATACATTGAAAATATTTCACATAACATATTTACATACATGCACTCTGGGATATACAGAATAATAAATACAGCTACTGTCTTTCATTATATGTAAGGTGCATATGTCTAGAGTGCATATCTGCTATTATCTTTGCCAAGAGCTGGTTTTCTTTGGCTCCAACCATGGCATCTTTTAGGCCAAACATATGAACCTGTCTTCACGCTTGTTGTATGAGATGCTAACGCTAGCTTTTATGGCACCTTTTATTCCTAACATTCAATGCTGCTGATCTTTTCTTTCTGCCAGTGGTCAAGATTCAGTTTCACTGACAACTTTAAAGTACTAACATCATTGATTTTAGTAAGTTAGTTACAGTATCATATGTCAGAAGGCTAAACAGAAATGGTTTAAGCAACAGGTCTATGGCTGGTGTTGTGGCTTTTCCTGTCACAAAAGGAAGAATTTATTGTTGATGTGTTTCCAGCTTCTTGGTTACATCTGTTGGCTAGCTACTGACCAAATAATAATACAAATGGTATGTAGACGCAGCATTTGATTCAGTGATGTCATTGGACAGGCATGATTGATCTGAATGATAGGTGATGGTGGCTCATGTACTGGTAGAGTTTAATTGCTGTCAGAAAACTCTGTTTATCTTTAGTTTGTTATAGGTGTAAAAGCCCTGTAAATCCTATACTTATTTCATTACCATACTCTGACTTTCTTCCTACCAATTCAGTCACTAAACTGTCTCAAAAACTACAGATAAAATCAAATCTAAGGGTAACAGCCAAACCTCTAGTGCAATGTTCAGCCTAACTAACCATAATAATGGGTCAAAAAAACCAAGGAAAGCCTCTGCTGACAAAAAATAGTGAAATAAAAAATTTGAAATATATATATATATAAAAGGGTACAAATAAAAGCAAAGGCTACAATATGCACGCCCTCATGTACATGTGCACCAATTATACAGTTTTTTAACAAATTGGTTAAGCTCATATTGAAGATTCGTGTACGTGAATATGATAATATATAAATATCAGTGTGGTTGAAGAAATCAATGGGGTTGATGATATCAAATCCACAATGGTTTGAATTATGGTATCATGTTTCTAGCAAACTGATTCTAATTAATACTCAGTAATAGCTATTGTACGTGCACTGTACTATATACCTGGATAGTCCAAAGTCATGTGCATATATATAATTGTCTTTTTCTGTTTAAGGTACACTATTTTAAGTAAATATGAAAATATATTAAAATCACATCTTCTATGAAGACACTGATTTCATAGCGAATGCTCTGGAACCACTTATAAAAGAACTTGATTTTCATAAACTTACATTGATTATAATGACGCTAAGGTTGCTGGAATTGGATATTGTCAAATTATTGACAAAATAGCATGCTTGCAGATTATCCGAACAAATTAAGCACAAATAAAAAAGTATACCCTGACAATGGAAGACCAAAATTATTTACCAAAAAGTTGTTAAAATCTACCACCTTTAATAAATTTATCTTACATAAAATTTTGCCCATAAAAATACTAGTAAATCTGCATTTCAATTTTGCCCATAAAAATACTAGTAAATCTGCATTTCATTAAAGTACTGACTGAAATATGTAATGTTTTCTTTGATGGATTCAATTGCACACATATCATATTAGATTGTTTTAAGGAACAACTGGCAATTAAGTGGCATTGTCTACTGTAACATTTTGTAATCATCATATGTCAACAGTTGACACTGTATCCAACTGGAAATTATGCTCAGAAATCGTGTATAGTCAGGAAAAAAATTGAATGGTTTCTGAGCATGACCTTTTACATCTGAAGTTTCATAACTGATTCAAATTTTCAGTGGGCTAAGATCGGTACTAACTGACACTGGTCTTGGGAGTCAAATCAAGTTGCGTGGTCCTATACACCAAATGTCATATACAGTACTTATCAGTTTTCAAACACACCTGAACTCCTTCGTTGTCAGTTTACGACAGTGCCAGTGATCAGAACCTTCAATCTTTGGAACTTACAATTCACTTGACTAACAAAATTAAGATCTTCTCAAAAGACATTGTTAACTTTTATCAATGCCTTGTGATCTTGACATAAGTGCAAGTTTAGATATTGACCACAGGTATTAAAAAAATTGGGTTTAACAGATGTTACAGCACGATTACGCCACTTAAATTTTGGCAAGATTGTACACACTATAATCAGCAGATATTTACTGCTGTCAAATACTACAAACGTTACGGGAAGGATATACACAACTGTTTCAAAACATTCCTGGGAAAGCCATGCCTGGGTGGCATTGTCCAACAAATTTCAAGGGCAAAGACATGGCCAAGAATTCTTGGACAGCTACACCCTTGATGTACACTGATATGCAGACTCATCAATGATTGAAATGATTGTGATGTGTGTCATTTTGCACTGTACTCCGATTGCCAATTGCATCGAGCCAATGAATTCTCCTCTTTTCCTCCCTATATTACAAAATCCTGTGCAACGTTGCTGAAATGGAACACAAATTCTCAGCTGCTTATGTAAATGGTGGATTGCAATGTGAAACTATATCCATCAAATATTAGATGCACATATTTGCAATTAGTATTTGAGCTTATTGACAATCAATTAATACACCACTTATAAAAAAACAGAAAACTCTATAAATTGAAAATTTCACTGTGCATCAAAATATAATATATCTTTGTGAAACTGATTGGAAATGGTTCCTCTAGAATGAATCCAACCTTCTGCCCTCGTGGCGTTCTTCTGGGAAAAATCCTTTCAAAATATTTGGAATGTCAAATTTGGTTGATTTACTGAAAGTTGGCATATGTATCAAAGGACTCAAAGTAATCCAGGATGATTTCATAGCAGAACTTGTACTGATCCTGAAACAAAACATCAAAACAAACCAATCAATATACATG
>LD387325.1:45601-60265 GCA_001465055.1 Ptychodera flava
TTTATGGTTAGAACAATTTTTTGCGATCTCCAATTGAACGGCGTCTCAACAAACATTTTTACACGAATTTTGATCAATAACACAAAAATTGCCCAGAATACTTACAAGCAAGAATATTGCGAAATCTGTTCTTCTTGGTATTATCTGGAATCTTGGCATCTTCGACTGATTTCACTTGACCGTACGGCAGAGTCTGAAAGAAATGTCATACTATGGCTATGTACAAAAGTGTTGCTGGCAACAATAACAAAATTGTAACTTCATTGTCAGTTTGTGAAGTAAAGCCATGCTGTGTTGTTTAAAGTTGGAATTCTGTGTCAAATGAGAAAATATATGCACAAATTGTAATACATTAAACTGTTTAAATTTTGACCATAAATTGCTGAGCATAAACTGTCTTTAATTTTTTATTTCTTAAATTGCCTATGCACAAACACTACAACATTCTGCTGTCTAAATTTTGACAAGGAAGTGCTGATCATAGACTGCCTTTATTTTTAAATTCTGAAATTGCCTATGCACAAATACTGTAGCACATTCTACCAAATTTTGACCATGAAGTGCTGACCATAAACTGGCTTTTATTGTAAAGTTCTGATATTGCCTAAGTACCATAAACACTGTTACAGTACCGTAGTACATTCTACTAAATTTTGACCATGAAGTGCCGACCAGAAACAGCCTTTTATTTTTGAGTTCTAAAATTGCTTAAAGTACAACTGTTAAAGTAGTACTGATACTGTCAAAATTTTGACCATGGAGTGCTGACCATAAACCACCATTTATTTTTGAATTCTGAAATTGCGTATCCCATTTTAGTACATTACACCATCTAAATTTTGACCATGAAGTGCTGACCATAAACTGACTTTTATTTTTGAGGTCTGATATTGCCTAAGTGCCATAATCACTGTTACAGTCGTCAGCCTTTCCGTTACAATTTCAAAACATGCGTATGATTTTACGCAACTCCAGGGTTTTTATTTGCGTAAAATGTATCAAAAATGCATACGGTAGGAATCGGTATCTGAAGTGAGTTGGGTAGTCTTTTCTGTAGAACTTGGGGGGATTTTCCCTTAATGCGCATGCTCTATTAACAAAAAACAATAACCTGTGGGGCTTCAAGGTATATGTAGCTGAACGCTTGCAATGCCGTGATGCATGTCTCGTATGTGATCGTTGAGCAGCCTAATGATTTCATGTTCAAAGAAAATCATTTCTGACAACGAAATTAGTGTTTTCGAAGTGCCAACAAAAAGATACTGGTCAAAGTCCAGCGGGACCTCTCAAGAATGCAACCCAACAGAGTGTAAATTGTCACCCGTAAACACTTTCCAAATAACATGCGATGTAATGACACTGTACTGTGTTAACAGCCAGGTAGACTCGATCGATTCTTGAATTTTTTGCATCTGTAGTGTTATTGTCTGTACAGAACTTATTGACATTATGCTTTGTGATGATGAAATACAATGTTGCATGGAGAGTTGCGGTCCACCAAAGTCTAAAATGTTGCAATATCATGATAAATGTCACTTGCAAGCAGGTGTATGTTCTATTTTTGTCTGCATTGAACGACATTCAGGCAATGTAGTGCGGGCCAAGTAAATCAGTGTCCATGGGGTGGCATTTCTCAATGCGTATTAGTTTACGCAGTCATGATTTTTTTTTGCATATTTCAGTACAATTTTGCGTAAAATACGCAGGATTTCACGTTAACAGAAACACTCACTGAGTAGTACATTCCACTAAATTTTGACCATGAAGTGCCGACCAGAAAGAGCCTTTTATTTTTGAGTTCTGAAATTGCCTAAAGTACAAACACTGTTACAGTAGTACTTATACTGTCAAAATTTTAACCATGGAGTGCTGACCATAAACCACCATTTATTTTTGAATTCTGAAATTGCCTTACTCATTTTAGTACATTATACCATCTAAATTTTGACCATGAAGTGTTGACCATAAACTGTCTTTTATTTTTGAGGTCTGATATTGCCTAAGTACCATAAACACTGTTACAGTAGTACATTCTACTAAATTTTGACCATGAAGTGCTGATCAGAAATAGCCTTTTATTTTTGAGTTCTGAAATCGCTTAAAGTACAAACACTGTTACAGTAGTACTTATACTGTCAAAATTTTGACCATAGAGTACTGACCATAAACCACCATTTATTTTTGAATTCTGAAATTGCCTATCCCATTTTAGAACATTACACCATCTAAATTTTGACCATGAAGTGCTGACCATAAACTACCATTTATGTTTGAGTTCTGGAATTGCCCAAGCAAAAACAGTATAATAGTACATTACACTGTCTAAATTTTGACCATGGAGTGCTGACCATAGAGTGCCTTATATTTTTGAGTTCTGAAATTGCCTGAAGCACAAACACTACAGTAGTACATTTACATTCTACTGTCTAAATGTTGATCATAAATTGCTGACCATAAACTGGTTTCTTTTTAATTCATGCAATCAGAATTTGTTTATGCATCAAGCATGTTTAATCAACATTTGCATAACCATGGGAGGATGACCACGGGCAACAAAGATGGGAATACCTTGAATTCTTTCTTGAAATCATCAGTTTGCCTCTTCTTCATGATGTAATCTGGGAGATCTTCCACTCTGATCACATGATCTGAGTTGCTGTTCAATGCAGCAGGCTTGGGGCTGGGCTGAGGTTTGTTTGGAACAGATGGTTTCTTTGCTGTGATCTCTGGGGGAACAACAGGTTTCTGTGGCAGCTTTGGTGGGCCATCATTTGATAGATCTGGTTTCTTTGCAGGCTTGAGAGGGCTGTATGCCTTTGGAGAAACATCGTCTGGTGTAGCGTAAGGAGACTCGGTAACGGGGGCGCCATTCTTCTTTTTGTCACGTGTGTTTATTTCATCCACATTAGCATAATGGTACTCATTCTTATCTGTCTTCTTTGGACTCCCTGTTGGCAAATATACATATCTTCAATATAATAACATCAACAATGACCAAGAAATTTGATATTTTCTCAATATACCTGAGAAACCATGTACTAAATGATATGAATCAAAGTTCCATTTTTGTTATGGAAGGTGTTTTAATCCATAATGTTACAGTAGTACCATATCAGGTAATGCACTGTTCGGTTAGCATGTACCGGTAATTAAGACATCAAACTGTTGGTCAATCCCAAGAAAATTTGGTTCATATCTCCCCATTGTTAATCAATAAAACTAAACGTGATTAAATATATTGATATCTTTTTCTGGTGTTTGCATCCTTTGTGAAATATTTCCCAGTGTTCAATCCTTCACTTACCTGGTGATGACTTTTCAAAGAGTACATTTTGGTATTTAAACTCATCATCAGAGGGATTCTCATCAGGCGTGTGCAACTGATCTTCCCTGTATTTGTCCTTGGACTTTGTAGGTCTATACCTAAACCATGAATGTATCAAAAAGAGGGGGTAAGAAAGCAAATTCAAGTTACAAAACTATCCTGATGAGCAATTTTATTGCATTGTTACTCAATCTCAATGTAATATTCTTGCATTTGGAGAATAATTCTATGACAACTTCCTGGTCACATACCAGTCTTTCACAAATAATCAATCACTATTATAGAGATTTGCTGTTGCAATTTTAAGTAGATGTACTGCATGTTCACATGGTGCAAGTTACTGCGCATCAAAACCAAACACATGAGAACAAGTACTCATTACATATGTACAACATCAATGAAATTTTTTCACTCTACAGTCAGGTTTAGAATGGTATTTAAGGGATAATTTGTAGGTCAGATGTACAACATTCCTTTATTTGACAGGAATTGACAGTCATGGTTGATGAAAATATTATTCCGCGGGATCGCAAGGGTATAGGGATAGAACATTGTGGTTTACCCATCGACGGACTTTTTTTATAGTATTACACGCTATGCAGAATGCATATGAAGCTATAAAATGTAACCTGTGGCACATTTGTTACTGTTGCAGTACCTTGAAAATGTTACATCTATTTGTGTGTTGCAGAAATATTCACTGGTTGACCTGTCAGTGTAAAAATGTATTCTTTACCTTCTGTACAGGAACCAACCACCGACTGCCAAAGCAGCAATTATTATTACTGCCATGAAAGCACCAACTATGGCACCAACAGGAGATCCCTTTTCCGGTAATGGCCCTCCACCTACACAACACAGCGAAGATGGATAAATGTTAGCATGTATCATCTAAATATGTTAAAGTTTTACCTGTATTTTTGTCAAGAAATTTTAAATTCAGTAATTCCAGAATTCAAATCTATTCTTTAAAACCAAATACCAAAATCAGAGGTTAATGTACATATTTTCAGATTACACATCGGCAAAAGTTTTGCTTCTGTAATCTGAAAATATATACAGTTAACATTAATTTGAAATTTTAAATAAAAAAATTCACATATTATGCAATTTGGGGAATGAAGCAATGAAATGTTACTTTTTGCTGCACATTTAAAAATTTGTCCATGCATTCTGTCTTCACTGATTTATGGCAGATTGGATAGAGTTGAGTCTGTAACTACACTTGCATTGACACCTATAGGTTTGGTGGTAACTCAAATTCAAAATTGGACTTTAATGAAAACAAAGTAACAGCCATTAGACAATACATCGAAACTGGGATTGTTACAGTCAATTGCAAGCATCATTTAAGTTTATTCATGATGTGGCTTAGGAGAAACACTGTTCAAAAGGTCAACTATAGGACTAGGAACTTGTAGTTTTAACTTTTAAGTGTGGATTTTTTAGAATAGCATGGTTCATGGTTCTGAAAAAGAGTAAATGTTGGGGAGTTTAAGTCTGAAATTCAAAGTTTTTGCCTTGATAGCTGGTGAAAAGGCTGACATATTATCTTACCTCTGAAATTAAGTGCAGGCTCATCTCCAAGACTGTAGTATGGTTCCTGAAAACAAAATACACATTGCTGTGAATTGATAAATTGCAATTAGCTATGGGAATTTCACTTCCAATAAAAGTAGCAGTGAAATTCTTTTGGCTTAAGCACACCAAACATCAACAGCTCATTACTGCAGGTAAGTATTCCTATAATATCTAACATAGGAAATTTGTCAGTTAATTATATGATTCCAGTGAACTCCAGATGTAAACCATGAATATTTCTTACAGCCAATGAAATAATAATAATGTTACCACAACACTTGATACCCTATATTTGTCAGTCATCAGTTAACCCCACACTGCCCTCTATTGGTAAGTGTAGCATTGACATAACAGAATTACTTACACCATTAACTTCACTGCTGAGTCCATAGTAGACACCATATTGCCTTCCAGTGGTCAATGGAACATTTCTATAACCACCATACATACTATCATCACCTATGATGAATGTCTCTGGGACATTGTTGAGCTTAAGTAATGCTGTGATGTAGTATGGTGGACCTGTTTCATTGTACTCTCCCAGTCTTGAGGGATCAATGTCTCGTTTCCTTCTCCTTTTGGAACTCTGATCATACTCCAGAACTATGACATAATCACTGTGGAACAGGATGATAACGTATGAGCAACAATTTGGAATGACATACCTTTTCATATGAAGTCCACAAACTCTCTACATAACTTAAAACAAACTTTCAGACAATATTTGATCAATTAGTAAAAGATTTCACTTTTGCCATGTAGTAATTTAGTGATCTTCTATGATATTGTAATTATTTCAGCACTTTTCTTTTATTTACTTAAAAAAACTATCATGAGCCCTCTTTGCGAACTCCTTTTTTTCAGACAAGCTACCATGACGGGGTTTGGGCTAGACTAGCTGTAAGCTATTTCCAGACTCCCCATTTACCCTCTTCTTTGTTATTTTTTTCTCCCTCTCGAGTTCATGTGTCATGTAACTGACTTTTTTCAAATCGGGTAAATAAACCAATTATTATTATTATTAATTAATTACTGGACTGCCAGGTAAATTTAAACCTATTTCCAAGAAGTGAAACAATCACAATCCAGGAGGAATAACCTGATTAGTTTGACCATGTCTGTACATGTATCTTCTGCCATTGCTATTGTTACACAATTATTGCACATTTTTGTGAGTGCGGTCTTACATGCAGAAGGGATATCAATCATAGCACTGCAAGAGATCAATCATCCTTGCCAAAATAATCAGTTTTCCTGACCAAAAATTATGCTACCATTTTCAAAACAGCTACAAGGGTTAACTTACAGCCTTCTAAAATAATGATGGCGCATCTATGTGGGAATAGAGTACAGATCTCAAAATTTGCAATTTCTCTTTGAATACTTGTATCAGCCAGTAAACTGGCATGAACTTTAAGTTAACCTGTTCATCCCTAAGGCCAAAGTAATTAAATTCTTTGTTTTGCGTCCCCACCCGCGTAGGTTTTTAAGGTTTTCATGAAAAACACACACAATGTATTTGAATAGGAAATTTTAGGACATGACCGCTTAGCTTTTCTGAACTAAAATTTTGTTACAATTTTTTATTTGCTGCAATCAACTTACATTGTGTTATTTTCTTGTGTGTGTTTTTCAGCCGCTTTGGCGCGTACCTTTTCCCATTTAGAGTGGACACAAAACAAAGAATTTAATTACTTTGGCCTAATTCCCTGTAAACAGATCCATATCACCAGCAACACCAAAGGGTTTGGTCCAAACCTTGGTGTTGAAAGGGTTAAGTTAATCCTCTTTCTACAAGGCTCCATAGACAAACCATAGAAATAAATACAGCTTGGGAGGAAGAGGATTAATGGAATTTAATTTTAATCCCCACCAAAGTTTGGTCAAATGTACTCCATGGTATCCTTATGATGTTGGATCTTTCCACAGGGAATAAGGCTGAAAAGTATAAACCTATGATCAAAATACTGAGACGCATTCATGAGAAATTTGAAAATCAAGACAATGTAACCTGTAATTCCTTTTTGAAACCTGATTATAGTTCACAGAAATCAAATCATAAAATCGGCCAGAGATGAAATTTCTTTTCAGTGGGTCTATACTTACAGAAGTGTGGTGTCTTCAGAGATGCCAGAATCCTCTGCCAGCTGAGGTAATATTACTTGGGCTTGATTATCAGTATGTACGATTTTATTATTCATACCATCTGTCATGGGGAGTACTTCTGAGATATCAACTGGAAATGAAGGGTGTGAACATTATTGGATTAGTAAAATAAAACCTCAGGATGAGATGACTGCAGCATGTTTGTGTTACATGCACGCTACTCATTTTAATTTGACATAAGTATCTGTTTGCAAGGAATGCCATTATCAATTTATGTTGAAGTTGGTTTTATGACTGTTCTTGCCATTTGGAAATATATTATGGATGGTTATTTCTTGTGACAAGCTAAATCACAGAAACCAGAAATTGTTCTCCTTCAGGTCGTTCTACTGGCAAAGTTAGGTCCTTGGACTTTGAAAAAGCCTCTGTATCATGGTACATGCAAATTTGGAAACAATGACATATGATTGTTGCATATTACGTTCATGTTTTTAAATCATGTCTGACAGAATTTCTTTATATACCTGTGAATGTAGTACCACTTATCAGAGTGTTAGGTTCTCCAAACCCTTTAGAAGTACTGGCATTAACTTTGATTTCATACGTGGTTCCAGGACTCAAATCTTCAAGTGTGTAAGTATCTATGCTGCTTTCCACATGATATGATTGTGATTGCACTGGCGTGCCCTTAAAAATTGATTCCTTGGAGCTGTATGATATCTGGAAGAATGATGAAATCAATGACAGTTTACATTTTAACATTTTAGAGAAGAACAAATCAAAATGACTGAAAATACATAATGACAAATTTTAAATGATATTGTCTTGCACACTCTTTCGAACCACTGCATGATCTACCAACTTATTGCATGAAGTCATTGTAAATGACACAGTCCCCGCATTGGTCAACAAATTGGAAACCAATGACAGAATTCTTGATGAAGTGAAATTAATCAAAGGGTATCTGGGAAATGGCTGAGAACATAACCTCATATTGATGGGTATGTGCACTGGTAACGTAGCAATTAGGAATGGAATAAGCAAAATTTGTAGGGTTACATGAACAATTAAAGTGGCTGCAAATTGATACGTACACACTACCAGCTCAGCATTATTCAGGTGAACAAGATACTAGGTTTTGAGATGTACTGAACATTATGTGAGACGTGTCTCTTGGAATAATGTGGCACAGCACTTTTTATCACCATTTCAGTTCATCATACTAGTTGCATCAAGTCTTGTCATTATAACTCTGAAATATGTTGAATCAGGAAAATGCAAGTTCCTATTCTAGAACATTCTATGATGCTTACCCCATAGTTTTCAATATCTCCGCTGAATGGGAAAGGTGCTGTCCAAGTCAATCTAATCTCAGTGTCTTGCACATCGAGAATTTTAACACTCCTAGGCATGGCTGGAACTGAAGACGTCAAAGACAGATAAGATGGAGTCAGAGAACAAGCATTCATTTTCTAAGTATCTCTATATGGAAGCTGAAAAGTGTTTCCAACCAGTTGACAAAAAGTTCAATTGGTGTGAATGGTACAATAGTTATGGGACAGAGCTATATTGACAAGTAATTGTCCATTGAGATTTAGAAAGATTCTGTCCATTATTCTTTGCGTACCTATTTATTCTGAATAACTTTAAGTTTGCACACTAAATGTGAAATATATCAGATAAGCATTGTCCCTTCACAAATGGTCGGGAAACGCAGTGCAATCTACTGCCATTATATGTGTTGTGATTCTGCTAGATTGTTGATTCACAATAAGAGATTATCGATAGCATCAGCACTGTCATGGTTAATATTGACGCCCAATACGCCCCTAGACTTGCATAGCACAACTTCACAGGCAGGTTTAGATTTCCTTTTTTGTCAAAAAGGTGGACATAAATGGCAATTTTTGGACCATGATAACAACCCACCATGTTCTATATAAGGGATGAACTATGCCGTCATTATCATTGCCATAGCAACTGTACTGCTCAACATCCAGATTATAGTTACTAAGTAACATTTTCTGGAGGTAGTCTATTGGGCTACCATTTTCTGAAGATTGTAGTCCAATAACAATTGCAATGGCTGGTGTAGCCCAAGCGAAGTGTTTTTAGGGATATTTTTTTCATTTAAGGTAGGGGACTCGATCCCAGGGATCAAGTTTGTTCTGGTCTGTAAAAGGATTATGGAGGTGTCACAGCCTTTTGTTTTCTATCGAAATTGTGATCTAGCAAGTAAATTTTCTGGCAAGACAATCTGACGCCTGACCTATGCCTTTAACCAGATACAAAAGGTCTATTTTTCATGATTCTGCCCAGTACAAGTGAATTTTCTAGTCATTTGACATGAATACAAAATTGCTAACCCATGGAAACCTGTCATGGTATACAGTAGCCCAAATGGACAACAGTGACACTCAAAAGTTTATAGTTTCATACTCAAGGCTGTATGCAAATTTTGATTGTCACCATGACTACCACCAGTTCAGACACTAAAACTTTGAACCAAAAATTTCAACTGCACTGTTGCCTTTGTGTTTTATATACAAAATCATAGTCTGGCCTGTTTGTGTCCAGCAGGTTTGTGCGTTTGTATGCAATTGTCCCAAAGTGAAAAAGTCCTAACACGTTAACTAGTGGCCAAGTTTCATGACTCAGGCTTTGGTAGTCCATGTGGGCTACCATTTCATGGATTTTGGTAGCCCAAAGGAAAAGATGGTAGTCTTCGGACGTGGGGCTACCGCTAATTTAAAGCCCTGCAAGCTGAGAACCTTTCTTTCTAAAAACTGGCAATTTGTATCTACCAGTAGTTATTGACACAGAGGGCGCTTTTTAAATGTGAGTTCAATCCCAGCACTCTTTGCGTGAGTCCTTTGTTCACATGCACGACAGATTTCTCTCTTTCTCTATTTTTGAGGCATGATGGTAATGATATCTTTCATCAATGATGAGGTGGAGAATAATATTTACTAGCTAATGGCAGTGGTATGTTTTATTAATGGTGAGTTAGCAAAAATACTCAGGGTTTGCTCTGGCTACTCAAGCTGATTAGCCTCTCTGGCTAATACAGATTTTTTTGAGGGGTGGGGTCAAACGTCACATGTATATCGAAGGTCATATAATTAAACGCATAGAGTAATGATAACCAAACATTTCAAAAGTTTTTATTTATCCTTGAGATTTGTCTGACAAATGTTTAATAAACAATTCAGTTTTAGTTGACTTTTCATTTTCATAAGATTTAACCTTTAGATGAAACTGTATCACAATTACATGTGCTACAATATGGACATCTTCTCATACAACAGAATATCAGTGTGGCTTACTTCAATAAATAGATACTTAACATCAAAACAATCTCTTAAGTCTGCCCGATTCAGGTTATTCTCTGTCAAAGACAAGCACAGCTAGTTCTACTTTACCCTTGCTTGGAAAGGATGTTACAGCTTGATTAACGTCATCATCAGCCAACCCCAGCACAACACACATCTGGTCAGCTAATTGGGTGCTTCACACATTTTAACAATTATAGCATTTTCCAACAGTTTGTGGAGGGACACTGATTAAAGTTAACTTGATCAGGATTAAATCAGGATGTCCATAGTAATATGAGACAGACAAATTCATTTGAACAAATCCCATCCTCAAGCCGTGAATGATCCAACCATCTACTGTAGTTTACATATGGTACATCCAGTTGGGATAGGATATGTGATACAGCAATTATGCACTACTATAATCTACAAGGCTTTAAATGCATAGTATACATATCTGTATCTATGTATAGTAATATATAGACGGCAAATGGTATCCTGCCTCAAAGGTACATAGTCTCCTGTTCTGGCTGTTTTTGTTACATTGTTTTCACTAAAAAAAATTTTTATTAATTTGCAAAATGATAATCATATGTGCTTTATTTACAGCACAGACAAACATCCGTAAAAAAACATGATTTTTATCATCAAGTAGTACATTCATATTTAAATCACTGTTCAGCATATTGCTTTTAATGAACAATTTTATAAATGCTGGCTTTCCTATGTATAACATGTAATTTGATTGTTTTTAAATCCAAAAATTGTCATTCAAGATGAAAATAGTTCTTCTTCAGTCAAACAATGACTGTGTGACAGTTGCTATGTGAGGCATGTAATAATAGCAGTAAGAAGTGAATGAAATGATTCCAATCCTGATTTTTAAGGAACTTCCTTTTGACTCGTTTTTAATATCACCTGTTTTAAAGCAATACTGCACTTCAACAATCCTATGAATGATCATATTGTCTGCTACATGAACCTTTCACATGCAAATACACATATATTGATTAAATACCTAAAATTATTGATTCAAAATAACACACTTACTTGATTCTGTAGTTGAAGCACTAACTATGTCACTTAATTCTCCTTGTCCTGGTGATGTAAACGCAGCTACCTGAAATTTGCAAAGTTGCATGTTAATTTAAGATTTCCACTTACAGCAGGCAAGTAATTTCTGACTTTGTTACGGGAACAGTATTAATTATCTTTGATCATAAATACTGACACAGTGGACTAATATAGCAAAAGAACTAAATTTTGTGGGGCCTGCAGTGCTATTGATTATATAAATGTCCATCATGAAATACCCTACAGTCGTTTCCCCCCATATTCCTGTAAGAAGGTACGATCACTCCATTGAAAGCATCAGGGATGTATCAATGTCTTATCAACAAAGGCTTAAAGTTCAACCATTCCAGCAAAAGTTTTACTTTGAGTCATTCATGTAAAAATGTTAACACATATTCTTTATGACCATGAGACATTCCAGATATTTTAAACTGACTGACATTCTGTAAGGTTTTGGGTTTCAAGCTGAAATATAAAATTTGAGGAAAGGCCATACCTGTACATCATATGAGACTTGATATGTAAGGTTGGTTATGAGATATTCATTGACATCCTGCAAGTTTTCTGTGACCTCTTTCTCTTTGGATGTTGTTTGTTTCTTGCCTGTTTCCCAATACATTACTAAATATTTGACTACTATACCATTAGCAGGATTGGGTATTGCCCACTGAACTTCCATTGTATACACTGCAGGTTTCAGAGTCACATTTCTTGGTTTGGATGGTCCTATTAATGTACAAGAATATAAACTTCTGTAGCCTATAAAGTTACGAGATTATTGATGTTTTTGTTATCCAAATGGTCCCAAATTCACTACTCTATGGAAGTTTCGCATTTTTACTTCTACTGGCTAGTACTTCTGCATAGCTTTCACCTGAAACACTTGGCAGGTTATTGTTTTCAACTCAGGATATTGCAGAAGTTCGAGTCTTTGTGACTTTAAGCCCTTGTTCGCCCCTATTGGTAATCAGTTTTGCAAACCACACATGACGTAGTGAAAAATCTCTGGTATAAAAAACTCTCATTGGAAAGTTGCATGATATTAGAATTTAATCACCTATCCTAGGTCTTCTACCGTGACTTTATGCATTTCTTAAAGTTGAGCATTGTTTAAGATTTTTAAGATGTATTTGAATATTTTTTATGTACCGTCTTAAAATTTCCAGCAAAGTGCTTATGATGTCTTGAACGAGTTTCAAACAAAAAGATCTTTAAGGAAATCAGATCAAAAGTTTGTGATACTTTTTGAAATCTTCAACAACCCCCAAATGAGAACTTATGGAACTATTTAAATTTTGTCATTCCATTTTCTTCATAACAAGAATGTTGTAAATACCCTTAGTAATACAGAGGCAGCATTGTTCCAGTTGTACGCCATTACTGTGAAGTCTATTGATGCGTGAGTTATGCGTCCAGTCGGAGTAAGACAATGCTTGATGAGTATATGAGACTAAAGCTGCACATCTATAGAGATGGCATACTGTGTATCAAAGTTTGAACTTGACTGGATTATGAATGAAAATACTCTGTATTAATCGTCCATGTGATGGGCCATTTTCCCCATTCAATAGTGAGTAATCAAAGGAAATAACGAAAAATACAAAGACTGCTCATATGATAAACATATAAGCCCATACAATTTTTGTTTATTCGCATGACATGTACACTTGTTTTCTTTTCACTCAGCCTGACAACTTCAAAGCAAGGGCTCAAAGAAGTTATACGGCTAACTGAAAAACAACGGTTTACGATGACCTATCACAAATAAAGGTATCAAGGGATTAAAATGAAATGAAATCACTAAATGTAATGCCATTACAGACAACACACAGCAGATTGTTCTTTGAGAGTGTTTCAGGTGAAAAAAGACATGAAATCATTGTACTTGCAAGTCAGTTGATCATGATGTACCCACTCCTGATTTTAAAGGCCGATATCTTTGTTCTGTAGAAAACAAGAACTAAATCAATTCCTTCTTGATTACTGTAGACAGCAAATGGTGAAATTAAATATTCTGTGTAAGATTTTGATTGACATATGGTAGATCTACAGACATAAAATCAACACACCTTTATAGTAACATGCCTGGTACATAGAAATAAAGTTTCTTTGCTCCTTAGAGTTATACTGGGGATTGTACTTACTGTCTTCGGCAGTTCTTTCAATTTTCACAGAACTCCATGGACTTTGTTTATCTCTGTTGCTGAATGAAACTGTTGATTCATATTCAGTAAAGGGCAACAACCCAGAAATTTCAAGTGTATCAGCTTCCCCATCATTTTCTACCAGTTGTTCATAATCATCTTGTGTGTTTGCTTTCCTGTACTTCACATAGAATTTGTCAATGTATCCCTCATTGTCACATTTGATTTCAGATGGGTCTGGAACCTACAGTATAGTCCACATTATAAATAGAAGTCACTAAATTAAAAATGAAACGCATTAAATTAAATTCAGATTGTAAAGTACATGAAACGGTTAGGACCTGCAACCTCAGTTAAACGGCTTCTTTCAGCTTTGGGTAAAAAATTGTGATTATTGGTCACCATGCCATCACAAAGATTCTCGGATAATAACAAACTCCTTTTCTCTGGTACCATAGAATTATCTGTCCATATTGTCTCAAACAGCAAAATGTTGCAATAAATCACATTCTTTTGGCTACACCTTGGGTACTAAAACTGTCTGTCTTCCCATAAACCTTCCTCACAGAGCACTCTCTTGTTGCACGCAATATTTTGAATAGCCCAAATGTGACCATCCCTTGAGGTCTATGAACTAAATATCAAAATAATCACACAAATCATTTATGAAAACATATTTTTACCGAACTTGAAAAAAGGTTTTACAAAAAATTTAGCTGAAACCTAGAAGAGAATTACTTGTTGGCTGACAAACAAGTTTCCAAGACAATATTTCACAGATAAAAATAGTGTCAATGTCATTGCTTACATTTGGTTAAATGTGGCATACCAGAGTGAGTGTATATATACACAATATTTAATGGCTTTTATGTACCGTGAGCTTGTGATATTCATAGTCAAGTGCATTTGAAAAACATACCGTCAATGACGCTGTACCTTCTCTAATGTGTGGCCAGGTCAGGTAATTGGTTGTTGGCATGGAGTTGTTGGTAAATAGTTGATGATGTAGGGGCCATGAGGTGGGATATGGACCCAAAGAACCCAAAAGATGATTAAATACATCAATCAAAAAAATTCTAAGTTACAGTATAAACTGCCTAAAGATAGTTCAATGTGGAAA
>LD387335.1:0-26113 GCA_001465055.1 Ptychodera flava
ACTTGGACGTTCTTTAGAAAATATTGCCCACTTCATTTCATCAAGTATGGTTTCCAGTAGAGCAGGGCCCAGCCAAACAGAGCTCAGTAGGTTTCAAGATGTCACGTTATCACTGAAATGCTCAATTAATATTTCGTCAAACATTGAAGTATGTGGTGATCGGATTCCCCGCTGTTGGGGATTCATCGATCGAAGGAAACTGAACGTGAACCATGAGTTTTTTGAATAAAATAATTGTAATTTCGGGCTTGTTGTTTTTTTTCTGTGGCGAGTGCTCGTTTTTTTTCTTTTTTTTTCGTTTTTTGCTGTGGCGAGTCCTCATTTATTTTTTCTTTCCACAGGCCCACGCGTTTTTTTGTATCTCTGTTCATGGCATTTTTTATTTTTTTCGTTTTTATTTTATTTAATTTTATTTTTTGTAGATGAGATCCACTTTTGTCTAGAGCCATCACTGCCGAATTTTTTCACCGATTTTCTCTCTTTACTGTCAAAGAGGCTGGTGATTCATATTATATTTTTGATTATCTATAATACGTTTATTATGAGACGTAGTGCTTTTTAATTTTCTTAAGTACATAAATAATTTTATGTATGCATGGCTTTTTTTGTCTGATTCTTTTACAATTATTTTCATCATGTGGTTCACGTTTTTATTTTTTGTACTATTTTTTTCCGGGTGGTAGTAGTGATTTTTAGTTATTTTCTTGTGAATTTTGTGGACGTATCACAGTATAACATATTTTTCTTTTTTCTTTTTGTAAAATCAGCACTCATTGCACCTTTTTCGCGAACTATTATACGTGTATGTATGTCGATAAGTATGGATGTATGACTTTTTCAAATCGTTGAAAATTGTTTATTTCCTAATTACGCTTAAAGATTTTTTCTCAAGTTAAAATGAAGTATTAAATGACATTTCTGTCTTTTGTTTTTTAATTATACTTTTCTTACTTTTTCCTTCCTAATGAGACCGAATTTTTATTTCAATTGAGAAAGACAGTTTATTTTTGCACTGAATCGATAAATATTTTTGTAACATTTGGCGCGCCGTAGTATATGCACAAGTATACCAAGGTTTTCATTGGAAAAAAATATTCACAATTTTATCATTGACTCCCATGTATAGTGGATGAACATTTTTGGTGAAATTCTAAGGTCAAACTTTTTGTCCGCATGCCAGTTGTAACAACCCTATTTCATTGAAGTACATTTATGTAAATTATCAGATATCTATAAATGCACAGATATAGTTTTGCATTGAAAAAGTATTACATAGATTTCTCATACATGTATGAGAAAATATATGTATACCATGTATGGTGAATCAACATTATCAACAGCTGATTTTTAATTAAATCCAAATATCAAAATTTTGTACACACACGCTTGCGCCAAAATATTGCGATCCACCAGTAAATCCTGTCCAGCCCCTTTGAGGGGTAATTTCAAAATTATAGCAAGTCAGAAGGGGAAATCTGATCATTAACACCTTTTGAGTTTTGTAAGTAAGGTCATTTGAAAAAATCTAAGCTCTTTTTTGGGGGGATTCTATTGCTCAATACCCTCGAGGTGTTTGTGTGTGCAGCTGTACTCAAGCAATGTGTGTGTGTGTGTGTGTGTGGGGGGGGGGTTCATGAACTTTTTGTCATCTTGAAAGGGGGGGGGATGGTCATCAATTTTTTGGTACAATGGGTAGGGGGGGTTCACTTATTTTGACCGATGCGCGGGAAGAATTTGCCGGCCCACCCCCGACCATAATAACTGAACGGTCCCTAAAATGACTGTCATTGGCTGAGAGTTTGTTTCAAATTACATTGTAGCCTCTCTAAAAGTCATTCTAGATATTTGAATATGTGTATTTATCCATATCTTACTTTAGGGTTGAGATATCCCATTTTTATTGTATAAACACCGTAAAAGATACATGCCATTGGCAATGAGTTTATTGCATTAGCTTCCGATGACAACAGCTCCTCTTGGCTACACCAATTACTGATGCAATTACAGACAATCAGAAATTAAGTGATTTACAATTGAGAACAGTGTAGGAAAGTCTTATCAAGAGAACTGTTCTTTCGAAGGGATAAATAATAGGCTTGTTGAAATTGGCATACTTATATGTTTATGTTTCACAAACAAATGAATCATGTGAATAGTACTATTGGCTAAAACATGCCGGATGAAATATTACTGAAAGTACACACATACGTCCCACAGCGAGATAGAGCGAGATGAAAAAATACACAATGCTTTATTGGTTTTAAAAAAACGTAAGGGGAAAAAATAATACAATCAAAATACTTCGAATTGGAAATGCAAGTCAAAGTAATTACGTAACCATGTCTGCGGCTGTGTACTTTCTTTGCCATAGAAAAAAAGTTCCCAGTTGTTTTTCCAGAGCCTGAACGATAGATACCTATACACATACGTAAGTAATAATAGCGAAGTATGTTGATCGGAAATTAGGGCACTAAATAGGCCGATTCTTACCACCTCGAGGGGTCAAGACTGTGTAAATTGTGCAATGGACAAACAACATGACCTGGGAATCACCTGAACTGACGTGAGTACGTAAAGTCAAAGTGTTCAGACAAACATGATGCAGAAGTTGATAGACTCCGAGACTGTGGAAATGCATGAAATCGACCCGTGATGGTGTATTGAAATGTCAAAACTAAGATGTTAATCTTTATAGTTGGTAGAAATTGTGAGGATCAGTCCAACTATAGTCAGTAGACACAGGAGAAAGGGTAGCCGGACTTGAAGAATATAAAATTTAGGTTCGGTAAAACAACTCAAGTCGTCATGCGTGGTAAAAGGTTGGCTTTTAGCAATAAAAAGCCAACCTCTTACCATGCATGAGGACTCGAGTTGTTTTACCAAACCTAAGATATTGTTTTGAACATCTGGCCAAAAGAGTAAAAAACAAGACGCCTGATGATGATAGTTACATATGTGCCATTGTAATTCAAGTTTGAAACAGCACAGAATTCGGGAGAAACCATTGGCATACGAAATCTAAATTCAAAGGTGGCTCCCAGTCTTGTCACCTACCGTTGGCTGTGCTGTTCACGAAACTGACTGTGCTCATTAATATATGCAGTCAAATGTGTGTGTATAATGGCATGGCGGCCCATTACATACATTACATTACATTACATACCTGACCCTATTTTCTGAGCAATGCAGCCAGGGGTAGAAATGGAGTAGGGGACCAGAATAGATCATGGTATTGTCTGCTACCCTGCCTATTTCTACCACTGGCTGCGCTGCTTACGAAAATAGGGTAAGGTATGGGCTAATTTTTTGTTAAAAATTTGGACTGCACAAAATTAAGCGCAGTCACTTGACAAGACCATGTGATCTGCACATGTGTTTAGCGGCTAGCTCGGAAATAAGACGACGAAAAATCGAACGTTAAAGTTATTTGCACGGCTTTACTTTTAAGTCTAAGACTGTTTTTCTGACTTTAAGGCATTTAGCAGCGGAATGACGATTATCGTTAATGATTTTTTCTCGGCTGTGACCTGCTTACCATGGTGACAGACCATGTATCCCTCCTTTCGCATGTACGGCAATGACTCAAAAATAAACGTTTTTTCGTTTCTCATTCAATGTCCATATAGAATGTTAAGTTCAGGAAACTATTGAGGTATAATTCAACGCAATCACTGCACTCGTACTATTGACCAATGATAGTACAATAGCGCATACCTGACCCTATTTTCGTGAGCAGCGCAGGGAGCAGTAGAAATTGGACAGGAGACCAGACTATGCCATGGCTGAGCGCCCTCAATCAACTTTCGCAAAGCACTGTGGATCATATCAAGCCATAAGGCGTGTTTCCAGGGTCTTTTGGCCTTCGCCCATACTCCCTCAAGCCTCGAGATCTACTTTTAACGCCTTAGTATGCAAAACCGCCTATTTAAATGTGAATAGGCTCCAGCAGAGGCAATGACGCCACTGGTGTCCCTTTAAGAGCCAATCACTCAAAATGGTCCGCGCATGATTTGCCTATGATTTTTTTGCCTATGATTTTGCTCATTAAGATGGGCAATTATGGTACAGGTTCTGTGGCCAGTTTTTCCTCGCGGTAATTACATTGTTCTCCGCCCTGAGCATGTTACATGTGACGACCATTTTTAGTGATTGACTTTTAAAGGGACGCCAGTGACGTCATGGTCTCTGCTGGAGCCTATTCACTCGTTCTACTGGTGACATCACAACCACTCAAGGCAAAACCGGGCGACCTCTGCAATTTCCGGAAAATGTTGCCATGATTGAACTGAAAACGTGTTCTTTTTTCCTTGTTTTCGGCAAAATAATACAATATAAGTCTAATCGCTCAAATAAGCTTCAATTTGCGTGTAAATGTTTGTTTTATCTATGTCAAATTCAGTGATAACCAGAACTAGACTATAGGCCTCAAGTCAAACAAAAATAGCCTCAAAATAAGGCGAGACTTACCCTTTAATCGCATATGCGCAAGTTTTTGCACGCCTTCTTTCGGGCCCCCTATCTATCTATCTATCTATCTATCTATCTATCTATCTATCTATCTATCTATCTATCTATCTATCTATCTATCAATATCTATCGATCTATCTATCGATCGATCTATCTATCTATCTATCTATCTATCTATCTATCTATCTACCTATCCATCTATCTATCTATCTACTTATTCACATTAAATGATGACCCATATACAGACACCAATTGGGTGAAAGTTTCCCAATATGGCCGTAATCTTCCATGTCTCCTACAGCATTCACAAAAGAGCTGCACAGATCAGAAAAACCACATACAAGGGAATAAACCGATTCTGTCACTCAACTTGGCACATGAGTTGTCAATGTGCTTATCCCAAGAGGCCAAATTATCAAGGGTTACACCAAGGATCTTTCCAAAGTTACCATTGACAATACAAGTATCGTTTCTAACAATGTTAATTTGTTCACCATTCGAGTCTGCATTATACAGTTTCGGCGAGACTCAGTCAACACACAATGTATATCCATAACAGGGTAAAATTATTCCTACAACTTCTTTGACTCTTATGGCGATGAGACGAGGTCTTTGAGAGGAGTGATGATAGAATGATGGTTTGTTTGATCGTTTCTGAAATATCGTCATGATTGATTTGAATCTAAATTAAGGCTGACAGCGGAATCGTGGTGTTCCCAGCATACACCACGTCGGCTGGATGTTTCTATGTCACGTGTATTTGTACATTATCAGTCTACTTACGTTCAAGAACATTATTCATACGGAAGGCAGTCCATGACGTCACTGATGTTGACCACCTCGGCAGCAGGAAATAAGGATGTTCATTGAAAATTTTCTCAAAACATCTTGGTCAATTGTTGACGCGGGTTTAATAATTATTTAAAGGTCACTAGCCATCTATGGTCATAAATGTCGCAGTATGAACATCACAATTAGCATTCTGGCGCTATACTTTTTTAGTATAAAAACTTAAAAAGATGAAAAAATAACAGAACAATTGCCATGGAATGTAAGTGTAATTTACGTGCGATGTGGGCAATACACTGGATGTGACTTCGCTCTGCCTAGATATATCCAACAGCATAAGTGACAAAGGCATACTTGATTCTTTTGACGCTCTCCACAAGCTTTTAAGTTCAGGGAAAACTGCAACGTATATCACAAGCATACTTAAGCGTGAGAATCGTATACTAGAACTGTAATTGTTAATTTTTTTTTGCTGTTTTGCGTACAATCGCTTTCATAATATTTTTTCTGCAGGCTGTGAACTAGACCATGAACTCCAGAGAAAGATGTAGGGATTATGAATAGACTTGGTAAAAGTGTGTAAAGAAAACTAATTTTCGAATGCGATGCAGTGGATTTATTATGGGATTTGGGCTGAGACTTACTTATCACGTTCACCCTACACATGAGCAGATGCAACGCTTTTATATAACGTTAACACAGTGAAGACAGCGTGTGAGCGATCATACTCCAGTCATCCAGATCAAAGCGTTTCGCGAGAAAGTAATATCTAATGAGTAATGACTTGTCAAAATTACCGTTTTCACAAAATTACCAACTTGAACCCAGTCTAGGTGTATACTCGACCATCAGAGTTGAGGTGACAGTCTGAGAATCGCTTACACTACTGCTGCGATCAAGCTGAAGTGATGAAGCCTACTAGTTTCTTGTGTTGAAGAGAGTGATGGTTTATCTCCAGGCAAATACGCCGGGGAAAACAAGGGGCACCATCTTTGCAGTAGCTCCACAACTTGAACAGATATAGCAAATTTCTCGGAAAAAGTTTGAGCGGGAACTAAAAAGTGCAAAAACCAAAGAATGATACATGTCTTTGTTTGATGATTTCAGAGAAAGAACTATTTGCATAAATTTTCTGAAATACAAGTTCCGCAGTGTGATCTGAGGTCGGGACTACTTCTGGTAGTATTCACGTTCTTTTGTGCTATGTTATCTGCTGCGGTGGAGTGTTTTATTTTTAGAGCGCCGCCAGTGTTCGAAGTGTGGTGAACTTTCGTGTTGTCATCATGAAAATACAGAAAAAAGAGTTTAAAGCAATTCGATCAGGAAATATTCGACTGACTGAGTCTATCTAAGATACAAGTGAATGGCAAATGATGAACGTAATACCTTTCCAACAGTTGCATTTGCCATGAAACTCCAAAATTCATATGACATGGGCATATTACCGATTCATTGCGTAATATAGGTAGTACAAGTGAGAGACAAAAGTACATCCACTCTGCCTAGGGAGGCGACATTGCCATTTGTTCCATAAAGTGTTTCACGTAAAAGAATAATGTAACGCCTTTCTTGTGTTCTGCGGAAACGTGAGGGCCCGGGTACTATTCATTTGCATATCTCTCTCTCTCTCTCTCTCTCTCTCTCTCTCTCTCTCTCTCTCTCTCTCTCTCTCTCAGCTCATCTATATCAAAACATCACATGATATCCTTTAGGGCCTAAAGGCGCTGCCAGGCGTATGGTGAATATTTTGCTGCTTTAGTTTCTTCCAATGTACTTAAGTTGACGAAATATCATGAAAATTGTAGACGCCCTCAAGGTTGGGAATGAATATATTTTGTTTCCAACCGATTTTCTTGATGTAAATTCAAAGTTCAGGGATTTTCGAGCCATAAGTTTGAATTATAACAACAAAATCTGTTTGTAATCTTCGTCTATGTTTCCATAAACCTCGTCGAGTCACACGACGCTTGATGTAAAGATGCAGTATAAATAGGGAGTGGGTTAATAATTTCTTTATATATATCATTGTGATCACAACCTCTATCCTGGCATGTTTTAGTGTAAAGTAATCTGTTACGACGATAAAATTTTACATCAATTTACTAAATTGCCAGATAAAGTATTGTATAAAATATGGGAGATGTTTACTTGTGTTTTCGTTGTGATAGTTGTAAATTTGTCACATGTCACATACACGAAATATATATGCGGTTTGTAAAATCCTTCTACCGTGACTTTTTCGAGCAGTTATGTTAACACCGCCGTTTGGTTGGCGTCATACGGTCGGTATAGCCATCGTTTGCAAACATCACGTGCACCTTTGTTCTGTGCCGACGGAAAAAGGTTAACATAGGTCATGATTGAATTTCGTAAGCCGAACCTTTCCAGTAGGGGCCATCGATATTATTGGCCACCCGCATCACGTGGAAGTGAGAATGAAGTCTAACGATTGGTTGGCATTGTGCTTACGAAAACAGCCTACATTGTTCACTATGATCAGTACATATGTAACAGAGCTAGCAACGTATGTGGTATAGAATCTAGCTGAGCGCAAACTCTCCCGCACCGGCAGATCACTGAAGCTACATAAAGATGGCATCATCACTCGATTCGTTTAAAGAAATGCTGCTTAACATTGCAAAGAATATCACAAAAGGTATTGTATATGGATATTTTGCAGTATGATGTCTGATGATTTTCTGTAAAATCAATGTTGTCTATTGATTTACTGTAAAATCAATGTTTGTGCAAGCGGTAGTACGTAAAAGCAAAGTGGTTTCTTCTAAGAACGTCGACATGAAGTAACTGAACTTAAACGAGTAAAAGAGTGTTAGTTCTGTCTCGCCACAATCTTCATTTTCAAGGGTGGCAAATTGAAGAAGTGATATAGCCGCAAACAGATGACGTCATACCTGCCATAGAAAAAGCACAGTACTCAATAATGGCAATGTATAGTGATACACATTTTGCTGCCTACATCGTTAGCGGGATACCGTGTCCCAGTACGTTGACTAATTGTGCTATAAAATTCTGTCTACCAACTTATCTCATTGACTAAGAAATAAGAAACTGTGTGTGTCTAATATGCATGCTTTAGTTGTATATATACGTTATTTTTTGTGCTCGGGTTGAAAGCACAAAGGGGGAAATCAGTGAGCAAACGTGAAATGCAAAGTGTGAGTGTAGCACTATTACTGGAGCACATTTCAGTGGACTAACCTGAAATTTAGCATTCAGACTCATTTGGTAAATGTTTTGTACGATCGGAATCGGGCCGAACTTTCAAAAACGATGGTCGACCATGGAAGGACTGAGTGACTATTGCTTAGACATACTGTACAGCCATATTCGGTAAATAATTGTGTTACAGGCTTCTAAGAGCACGCAATAACAGCAAAGTATGTATTTTTGCTCCTGCAATTTCTGTAGAGCGAAACGAAAAATAATAATTAAGAATTGCAGGTAGACAACAAAGTTTTACCAGAGTGGGTTTGATTCACACACACTCGAGAATTTTTCAGGGTCTTATGGGTGATAGCAGTCACGGTAGAATACGAACAGGGGACACACATTCTGACTGACAAGGTTTTAATGCTTTGTTTTACTTAACATTTTTAAGATCATAGAGAAGCTCATTGAGAAAATAAAGTTTTCATCTTTTTTGAATTTCCAATATATTAAAACTTTTGGGTTATTTATTTCTGTAGTATCAACGATGTTATTATTCTTGATTTTGAAAGAGAATGGTTGAAAGTTTGCTTTCCTTTTTGAGATGCGAATTACCGTTATAGTTATTTTAATGAATCCAAAAACAGCCAGCAAGTTTTAGAGTATTTGTGAGAAGGAAATCATCTTACCATATTTTACATGTTCAGTTTTCAGAAGATGTACACAATATAGCTGCAAATTTGGCGACCTAAAATGAATGAATGTATCTGCTCTGTATAATACTTACAAATACTAAGCTCTTGCTTTTACACAAATCTTTATTACTGTCCACTTTAGTTTCGTCCATGAAAGGTACACAATGTTAGAATACATTTGTATTTATCTAGACAACGTGGTTTAAGCATATTTTCAAGTTGTCTTTTGTTAAGTTCATTCGTAAACATGACATTTATCAACAAAATGCAGAGTTCCGTGGTGTTTATTCCTACACATGACTCCAGTGCAAGCATTCGATGTTGCTTTCAAGCTGTAGTTATCTACTGGGCTTCGGACTGGGGCAAGCAGCAAACAAAACACCAAACAAATAATAAATAAATCAACTAACCAATAAAAATAACTTTTTCTCATTACAGATAAATTCCACGACATGAAACACCTTCTGTCCTCTGGTGACCTAAACCCCACTACAAATTCAATACCTGCGGGAGAATGGGAAGAAATAGAAAAGGCAGCAGATCTATTCGACAAGATGATTGATCTTGGATTTATCACGCGGGATAACACAGGCCTGTTAAAGGATTTACTGACAAAAGTGGGCCTAAAGAAGTTAGCTGATGATGTGAAAGACGCTTTAGGTATATTTTAAAGAATCATTCGATAACTGCAACATACCCCTGCCACTCCCGTATAAGCAATGTGACAAAAGGCATATTTCGATTTTAGTAAAGACAAGGTTTTTTCCCTTACCGCCTTCAGGAGAATATTTAGGTCTCGTAACTTATGGATTTGTTAATGGAGCTCTTGATAATATTTTACCATTCAAATCTACAATTCGAATTCGATTTGTCTCAACAACTAAAATAGTAAGAGTATTAAACTATTTATTTCCATTTCCTTTTCAGAACCGAAAAAAGACGACATAAGTCAGCTTGCTTCACACCTTAAGGAGCTTTACAAGACCAAATTTGCTCATTTTAATCCTCTGTCATGGAACCCTAATTTCAAAATAAGCCTGCAAAAAGTTTACACTCAGTTGGTGGTCAAGAAAACAGTTGGGGCGTCACGTTTCAACACAGGCGAAAACGTTAAGAGAGAAGCTGATATTTTCACATCATTTAGTCAGGGCGAACCTTGTAAAAGAATAGTTGTCAAGGGTGACCCCGCCATGGGCAAGTCAGTTTTTTGTAGAAAACTAGCTTATGATTGGTCTTGTGGTGAATTGCAACAATTTGAATCGGTATTTCTCATACAGCTAAAGTACTGTCAAACAAACCAATATAATATCGAAGACATAGTATTTGATCAACTACTTCCTGCCGATTTTAAGTTTACCCGAGAAAAACTTCGCCATTACATAGAAAATGAAACTGACTCAATCTTGTTTATTTTCGACGGGTATGACGAAATGGTCTCCGATATAAAGACCAAACATTCCGTCGTTGGACAAATTATACGCCAAAAGCTGCTGTATAGCTGTACAGCGCTAATCACCACAAGACCACATGAGCAGGAGAAGGATTTGGAAGATTGCAACCTTTGGTTTGGTATCAAAGGGTTTGATGAAGAGAAATATCAATTGTATATGCAGAACTATTTTGAAGGCAGGGAACATTTTGCTAATGGTCTAATAGACGAAGTGAAGAACTTCGAATTCGAATTTGACCCAATTTTACTTTGCAATCCTCTTAATGTGTCATTCCTTTGTGCCATCTGGGAAGATGTAGCGAGTGATAAACATAAGGAGTTACACTTTCCGCAGAAAATCACTGGTTTGTACTCAGAGATATACGATTGCGTCGTATCAAGATTCTGTGACAGATACAAGGGTCAAAGCATACAGAATGCAGAAACAGTCGCTTTGGCCCTAGCTCGAGATACATATCGCGTTTATACTTCTCAAAAACGTGAGGAGGTCCTCCAGTTTAACGATAATGACCTAAATCACGAAACCTCTTTGCAGTTAGGGTTTCTTGTTCAGGACGTCAGTATTTCCCGGACCCGACCTAGAAATGTTTATTTTTTCATTCACCGCACATGGCAGGAGTATTTTTTGGCCTTGCATATTAGCAAGGTGATACAAGGCGATTCGGATGTAAGAAATTTTGTTGAACGAATGATGGAATCCCCTGAAAATAATTCCCCTACCATACGATTTCTGTCTGGATTGTTGAAAGCCGATGCATCGACACTTTTTGAGATATTTGCTCATAAACTACAAAGAATTCAGGCGAAAAGAAGCGATGATGATTACGAAAGTTTTCACACGCTTTCTTTTCTTCTCCAATTCTGTTTTGAATGCCTTCATGAGTGCGGCCATGGTAGCAAATTCATGTCAGTCATCTCATATGCAGTCCCGGAACGCATTGGTGTCGGAATTCAGTACGATAGCCAAATGTTTTGGCAAGATTGGTCTTTTCTATTCAGTGATTTAGAAAAACCACCCGTGGCTATAAAATGTAATTCACAGAGCTTTTGCGAGCTTTTAAACCTCGTTAAGTATCAGGGAGAACGAAGCCCGAGCCACAAAGAAGAGAAAAGTATCAAAGATCTAGTCCTCTTACTGAAAGGAAGGAACAGAACCAATACAAAAGAAGAGAAAGTTTTCTGCCAAATTGACAAGATGAGTCCTCTTGCAAAAGTAAATTCATTAATTAAATGTAACAGAAGTCTTAAATCGCTGTCGATTTGTAGTATCGACCCAAATGTCGATGATATCATGGTAATGGCCAAACTTATAGCTGAATTGATCGTGAAAATAAACTGTTTAGAGGACTTGTTTTTTGGCTGTTTCCCAAGGTATCAGATTCCACCTTTGAGTTCGCTTGCTAGATTCTCAGGTGAACCTCAAAAAGACCGATTTCAGGAGCGACTACAAAAGGTTATTGAAACAGCAAGCAACATTGGCGTCAGTCGCCTTCGGTTAGCTCTCGTGAATGTTTATTCGTCGGCTGAACTCATACCTTTCGAAATCATCCAAGAAACTGGGCCTAAAACCATTAGTCTCTTTGTTCATTGCTCGGATAAACACGTGGAAAGTTTAAGCGGCATGACTGAATTCATCAGATATTCAAAAAAGGCCAGCAATGTAGATATTCAGATTATTTGTGACGAAGAGGACCTGGAGAATCTTCCTAAGAAATGTGACACGGCTCTCTCTTGCGCAAGTTCAGCGTTTAGAAAAATGGCATTTGGTATTTGGAATTTCCGATTCCTTTCAAACAACTTAATGATCATTCCCCACGGCAGCGTACTCCAAAACCTATCAAAAAATCGAAACCTAGAAGAGGCAAGGTTCGCATTATCTGGAATTAATGGTCTGGGTGACATGATCAAATCAAATAATGGGCTTAAGTCACTCACTGTAATGTTCGATGAGGATATAAATGCGGCACCAAATCGGGGTGCATACAAAGCACTAGGGCGCGATTTAAAAGATGCATCAACCCTAAAAGACTTTACTGTAAGGTTGCTCAATAAGGATCATATTAACCGTTTAATGCCTGAAGCAAAGCCAGGAGGGCAGCTTATGTCAGCCATGACAGAATTGATAGTTCCTGTCAGTGAGGCCATGATAAACGGGGAATGTTCCTTATCCTCTGTGACATTTGACTACGTCAGTGTTGATGGGAATAACGACATAAAGAATGAGGTATCGCGCTTAGTTGAGGAGAACAGCTCCTCCAAATTGGAGTGGTCTTACAAACGCCAATGCTGGTTTTTAAATGAGTATAGGCACATTGTTTCTGTCAGGTGTCTATAATAGAATGTAGTGCTAATAGAATTAACCGAGCGGATTGGCCGTAAAGGTTTACTGAAACGACGTGGCAAAACCTCCACTTCACAATGTAAATTTTTATAGTCATTGTTAGAAGCTGGAATGGTACAATTGCACGTAAATTATGCGATGGAAGAGCAAGGTCACAAAATGAGACAAAGAAGATTTAGAATAGAACGCAAAGCATATACTTCAGATTAACAAAGAAAAAAGAAACACGATTCGACAAGTCGAGAATTATTTTATGGCTATGCGATATTTAAGATATTAAGTGCCCGTGTTTGTCTTCTTGAGTTACATTTTTACAAAGCTTAAAAGACAAGACACTTCCAATCTCTCCAACGACTTTTTTCGTGCGTGTGTACATCCGCAGCCATTATTCAGGCATGCCTAGACATTTTCGTTTGAACTTGGTGTAAAACTTGCTACTATGATCATATGCAGGCCAGTTCATTTTCAGATACAATCAAATATGTACACCAGATGGCCATTTTGTCCCGATTTCTGCATATCCCGATCTATTCCCTGGACATGTCAGCAACGATTTCATTCAACCTTTGTACAAGGACAATGTTCAATGACATATATATGCACGCTATGTTCTTTTATGACACAAGCTAATGTAGCAGCAAGGTGCCCATTAACGACTTATTCACATTAACAGCAATTACGCAGGCATGCCAGAATAGATCTCATTCAAGTTTGTACAAAGATATTATAAAATAACATGCACCGATATGTAAATTTGTTTTGTAATATGCCACATTATCTAAGTAAGTTTCATAATGTTGGTGTGTTTTGAATAAGCGGTATGTCCTTAATTTATTTTTCATATTGCCCTGTTTATTATCATTAAATAATACATTATGTATTTTGTGTCTAAAATGTTCTTGTATTTTGAAACCTATGTTTTTTAAATCTGTTTTGTCTACATGTTGATTTTTCCAAATTTTTTCAAAGCCAAAGCGTGACAATAATCTATGTACTGTAAACACCCAGTTCTGAGTAGTTTCTGACTCCCTTTCATTTTGGTATGTTTCTTTTATTAAACTAGTTTCAGAACTTGAAATAATTTCCCCCCAATATTTTAACACAGAAAGTGCGATTTTAGCTTGCAATAGTAAACAACCAATTTCCAACAAGACAGCAATGTTAGTTGTTTTGCAGTGGACCTGCAGGACTGACTTTAAAAATTTTGTTTGTGTCTTTTCAACACTAGAGTTTAAGTTTAAAGCTTCTAAGTTTATCACCTGTGGACCCCATATTTCTGCACAATAAAGTAGAATATTTTTTTAGATTGTTGATACTGTGTTGTAAACCTGTGGCAGTTTCCGATAAAACCACCAAATCATCAGCATATAAAAGTGAACCAAGGGCTTCGATCAAATTGTTTACTTTTAAAGGGGCGCTCTCTTTTTCACTAAAACAACTTTTAATATCATTAATGAAAATATTAAATAAAATTGGGCTAAGACCATCACCCTGTCTAATTCCTCTCTCAACTGGAAATGAATATGTCAACTTATTTTGCACACGTACACAAGCTTTAGAATTTAAATACATTGATTTGACAAGTGAATAAAACTTCCCCCCAACCCAATGTTATTCATTTTATAAAACAAACCATCATGCCACACAGTATCAAATGCTTTACTGAAGTCAACAAAACAACAGTAAATATATTTCTTTTTAGTAAAGTATTTAGATAGCATTTGTTTCAACACAAATATATGGTCTTGAGTAGAACATTTAGGCATAAAATCTATTTGTTTCCTGTTTATGATGTTTTTTTCTTTCAGGTATTTTAGCAGTCTTTGCTGCAAAATTAAGGTGAACAGTTTGCTAAGACAACTTAAAAGGGTTATTCCTCTGTAGTTATTGGGGTCAGTTTTATCTCCTGATCTATGGATTGGACAAATGACACCTATATTCCATTGGTTTGGGAAGTGACCACTAGATAAAATTAAATTAAATACTGTACTAATTGTGGTTCAAGTATGTGACGACTGCATTTGATCATTTCATTTGTTATTCTATCTGTGCCTGGGGACTTTTTATTTTTTAATATATTAATGGCCTGATGTAGTTCAGTAGAAGTTATGGCATAGTCAAGATCAATATTATTTGAATGTTTTAATTCTAAGTTATCTAGTTCAGAATGTAAAGGATTATTTTTAAATGTTGAAGAAGACAATTTTTTAAAATGATTTAACCAATCATCTGCATCAATTGACTGTGAGTTATCCTGTTTTTGTTTATTTTGTAGTATTTTCAATAAATTCCAGGATTCATTTCCTTCAGATTTGTTTAAATTCTGTAACCTTGATAGGATGTTTTCTCTGAATTCTCTTCTTTTTCTTCTCACAACTCTTTTATAAATTTTCTTTTTTGTTAGACATTCCTCTCTTAGATTTAAATTAAATGGGTTTTGACTAAGCCTGTTCGACAACTTTTTCATCTCATTTTTAAGTTGTGAGCAATCATTATCATACCAACTTTCATTTATTTTCTTTCTATGTTTTTTTTTGTTTAACACAAAGTTTAGGGGATTTGCTTGCTGCAAAACAAATACTATTTGTTTATGTATGTATGTATGTATGTATGTATGTATGTATGTATGTATGTATGTATGTATGTATGTATGTATGTATGTATGTATGTATGTATGTACGTACGTATGTCAATGTCATCAAATATGATTTCTTTTGTAATTATTTTAAAGAATGATAATTAAATAAATATATTCCTTTCACCCATCATTCTTTGTTTCGTAAATGTTTTTCCACAATGTACAGCATAAAGAGAAAAAAAATACATTGAACCGTCAAGTCCATTTTGCTTATCAAATTTTCTCAACCTTGAGTTTCTGCGTCCAGAAGGTCTACAGGATTGGTATGTTTGTGAGATAACCCTTTGATTGTTTAGAATTTTAGTCTTTTGAATTTAGTTATAACGACTGAAAATAAATCTGACCGACATTTTGTGGAGTGACCGTGATGAATCCTACATGTGATACATCGTGAGAGGGATCTCCCTGTCGTATTACTTATGAAAGAAGCTGGAATTGACGACCAATGTTGATGTCGAATGTGAACTTTTTTATTTAATACGGAACCTTGGCTGGGCCGTGACTGATACATCTCTTAGTGCTGTCTCCTCATGTATTTGCTTTGCGTGTCAATTTATCTTGGCTATGTCGGATACCGACGCCATAAAGAATACAATACAATACAATAAGATGAGATACAATACTTTGATTTATATCGACGTAAGAAAAGATTAGTATAAATTATCACTTGCCCGTGCGTGGCTTGCTACAATTCTTTTGTTTCAAAACCACTCCATGAATAAATTAAAACGATAATGACAGCCCAATATTACAAGTGGTTGAAATACAGTAGAACGTGGGGGTAGTCCGCAATATACCTCCATCAGAAACATAGTTACCGAGTGAATGTTTAATGTGTAAATGAGCAAGACCACTTTGTCGATACCGTGCTGGCATTTCGTGGCGCCAGCATTGTTAGAGTCCAAATCGGAAGGACCTGCGTGGGATTTATCTCGTCCATGGACGCTGGTATCGAGAGCGCAAATATTAATTTTTTTTGTGCCACTTTGGAAAATTATTACATCCTCTTGAAGATATACCGGACCTTCGAAGTAACCGTTCATTACCCTTTTAGTAAAAGAATTGCTTAAACAACTGACCTTCCTCCCCGACTGTCTTTAGTATATTATTAATGTATACCAAAGGTATGACAATATGTTGATTTCGAGACGATCTAAGTTGTACACTTAAAAGACTGAGACATCTCCCTTCTCGACTAGACACTGAAATGTAGACGCTCTGGGACTTTGACGTACTGACTCCAGTGAGACGCCCAGGTGCGGGATTGCAGGAATGCCAAAATAGCCGACTTTGAATATTTGGCAGCTATTCAACTACGAGGGTTTAGAGTCTCGACATTCAGGATATAAGCAGCTATGCAGCTATAAGACCTTAAGGGGCGTGACCAATGATTTTACTGACGACACGTTTGATAGTTCCTGTGCATAATATGTAATTGCATACCAGGACGCCCAACTACTCAGTATTCACAAGCTGTGAAACCGACGACATGGGTAACAAGCCAGTTGGCTACACGAGTACGATTCCCTCTGACACATGGCCGGACTGGATGATGTCAGTAGACAAGGAAATGATGATTTCAAGTTTGTCTATACCTGGTACACGTGGATCCTTAAATGCATATGGTGCATTTGAGGAAAGTCAGAACTGGACGCTGGAATCCCAACTTGAAGCTGGCATCAGGTACCTAGATATAGGTTGCCGATTATTCCGAAATATGTTTCCTATTCATGAGCGCGCAAGATATCAATTCGCAATGGTTCATACCGTCCTTGAGGTGGTCTCAGAGTTTTTGAGAAAACACAGGAGTGAGGTTGTGATTGTTCGCATAAGGGAGACCCACATATCAGAACGAAACGAAAAGACCTTTCCAGATGCCCTGTCCGAAATGCTGAATAGCTATTCATCTGTATACCAAGGCGCACGTTCCTGTGCAGTGAAGCTTAACGACGTTCGCGGAAAAATGATATTTCTCCATGACTACCCTGACTATCATCAAATGCCTGGTATACCTTTCAACTCAATACATGAGGCCGATGTTCAATACGCACAGATAAATGACGAAGAAGACCTTGGCAAACAGTGGGACAGTATTAGAGACCATATCGACGAAGCATCAAATGAAAAATTAACGAAAGCCTTTATAGTGTGCTGTGGACAAATGCCACTATCTAAGGTTAGCCCTCTTCCATATGTTGCGGCTTCAACTATCAACAAAAACCTGATTGATTTCTTGAAAGGGAAGAAGAAGTTGTCAGATAACTTTGATTACAGATGTGGCATAATCGCTATGGATTTTCCGTGGTATGAATTAGTAGAACTAATCATTCAATCAAACCAAATTGAAAAAACATTGTAACATTATATAACTGTCTCATTCAAAACACAGAGAGAGAGAGAGAGAGAGAGAGAGAGAGAGAGAGAGAGAGAGAGAGAGAGAGAGATGCAATGATAGGTGTGGAGATTACAACGGGGAATGTTCATGTATACTACCATTTTGTAGTCTAAATTAGGCGTCATTCTTAATTTCACCGTCTGCTTAAAATAATTATGAATGTGCAACTGGTTCTTTGTTATAATAAATGCATCAAATTGCCGTATAACCCATAACGTAAAATGTGATCTACTTAAACAGGATTAAAGGTAAGAAGACAGAAATGGGAAAGGTTGGACTGTCTTTTAGTTATTAACATAAAGTGTCGATCACATTGTGGTTTCATTTCAATAGCAAGTATACCGTAAGTCAAAACCAGTCAGTTGCCTTGCTTCTACTAAAGAAGTTTTATAGACAGACATTCAACAAAAAACAGTTATCCATGATAGCTAGCATGTTTAAAACAGCAGACCCACAATACCTTATTCCAGTTAAATATTAATGCGTGGGTAATCAGCTCTTAGAAGCAAACATACTCAGTGTACACATTTTGACAAATTTGATCGATTGTACTACTGTAACGCCTTCCTCTATGTTTAACATTGACCTCCAAGACCACACTGCTTTCCTATACTTATTCCCTTGACGAGTTTAGCTTCCTGTGATTCACTAACATTGTCTACATCCCCGACCTTGACGTAATGCGTGGAGTGATGTGTTTTATTAACAGAGATTTTACACTTGTTAGAAATACAGGAGGTTCACGTTGACTCAGGCTTTACGTTGAAAGATCATCATTCTTATCCTAGGCCTGCTTTGAATATTTCCTGTCCTTTAATATTTTCCGACGTGTCTGTACTTAATTAGACCTGTATGCTAAGTCATTTATAATAATATGTAGATTTGGAAACGATTTAAGTTGTACACTTTCTAGAGTAGATCACAAGACATCTATGAACAGAACAGAACTCACAACGCTACAGTACAGGGCTAGTAAAGAGATCGGATAGCGATCTCCGTTGCTGTTCAGTAATAAAGATCTAAAGTGGTGCTACAACCGACAACATTTGTGTAAGCTTCAGTTACTGAAACCATAACGATCCCGACCGGTACTCAACCCAGAGACAGTAAAGGTAGGGGCGTGACAGTACATGATGCGAGTGACATATGGTTGCAAATGTCTCAATCAGGGTTTAATGTGCAGACATATAACTTAAATACATTTCGTCAAGCAGCTGCTTTATATGAAAATAGCTGAAATAAAACAAACAAACAAACAAACAAACAATCAAACAAACAAAATATAAGTAAGTGCATAAATAAATAATTAAATAAACAGAACCAAATGCATGATCAAATGACTGCTGATGTTGTTTCACCTATAAGAACATGTCTCTCATAGCAAATTAGGCCAACGTAATAAAATACATATTCCATGCATTTCCCCTATGACTATGTATCCACAAATACCAGCGCAGCAACACCCACTCCACAGTGCTTCAAGAAAAGTGCCGCCCACAAACTTTGAAGTTTTAATCGGGCTAGCCGCAACAGTGCTCTGTGATTGTACTCTCGTCTTCCCAGTAGTTCATGGACTTTGTTCTGTTGCATGTTTTCTTTCGTTGAGAGAGAGAGAGAGAGAGAGAGAGAGAGAGAGAGAGAGAGAGAGAGATAAATATGTAACTCCTCTATCGTATCTTTGTCACATTGATTAACGTACTACAAAGATACCACAAAAAGCAGATCAACTTTTTCTACTCAACACTGAAATTTAAACATTCAAACAAAATAACAAAAACTCACTTTTATTTTTGAAGCCTGCGGCAATCTATAAAGCAGTGTAAGGCAAACTCTGTATTGAGGAAGGGGTACCGTATAGAGTCAACTCGGAAAGGGCAACAGGATAACTATAGAGTTGGCAGAAGAGCAGAAGATATCGGAGCTGTCTGTGCTTACTTTATTTGCAGTCCTGTGATCAGACATTACACCTCACACTCTGAAAAAGCCATAAAATAACTTATTTGCTATATGTCCACAACATATCACTGTATGGCCCTCAAAGAAAGCTACGTTACTGTAATAGTCATACCGATCACGGTTACTCTAGCAGGTTTCTAAAAGGTTAATTCATCATCTACATATCAACGAGCTTGGCGAATCAATGCAGTCTGGATACAAAGAAGCACATAGTACTGAAACTGCCCTGGTACGAGTTCAAAATGACATACTGATGGCAATGGATCAACAAAAAATTGTCATGCTTGTCCTCCTTGATTTATCATCAGCCTTTGACACCATTGACCATGCCCTTCTGCTTTCTCGTATGTCTCAAATGGGTATCAATGGTTCTGCTCTGGCCTGGTTTGAATCCTATCTTAGCGATCGTTATCAGAAAGTTTGTATAGGGAACTCTTTTTCGGAACCACAGAAGTTGAAATTTGGTGTACCTCAAGGCTCAGTGTTGGGACCAATTCTGTTCATCATATACATGTCTCCACTTGGAAATATCATCCGGCGACAAAATATACAGTTCCATCTATTTGCTGATGATACTCAGTTGTATTTAAGTTTCAAAGTAAGAGACACTCACAAGAGCATCTCTCACATGGAGGACACAATTTCTGAAATACACAGATGGATGACTTCTAAAGCTAAACTCTAATAAGACTGAACTGCTGTTTTTTGGATCACGACCTAAACTTTCCCTTTTCAAATTTCCGAGTATTCAAATTAATGGTTGTACTATTATACCAACTGCAACAGGCAGAAATCTTGGAGTTCAATTCGACCGTCTCATGAATATGGATCGCCACATTACAGAAACCTGTAAAACAGCCTATTTTCACATCAGAAGTATTAGTCATATCAGAAAGTACCTTACAGAGGACACTGCTAAATATCTTGTCCACACACTGGTGACATCTCGGATCGATTATGGAAACAGTCTCCTTTACGGCATCAGCCAGACTAATTTGAATAAACTGCAGCTTGTTCAAAACACTGCAGCCCGTCTTATTACAAAAACCAGGAAATTTGACCACATTACCAGTGCTTTAGCCAAGCTGCACTGGTTACCAGTCTGTCAGCGGATTGAATACAAAATTTTACTGCTTACTTTCCGTGCCTTACACGGTAATTCTCCGTCATACATTAGTGACCTGTTAAGCATCTACCAACCCAATCGACATCTCCGATCTGGAAATAAATATCTGTTGGTCGTTCCTAGATGCACTTCTAAAACTTTTGGAGATCGCGCATTTTGCTGTATAGCACCAAGGCTATGGAATTGTCTTCCGCAGCAACTTAAAGAGTCTCCATCAATTGAGAGTTTTAAAAAAGAACTGAAAACTTATTTATACACTAAGGCTTACAAATCATACATGTAAAGACTTTTTTGTTTTTGTAAAGCGCCTATGGGCAGTTTTTTTGGATATATGGCGCTATATAAATTTTTCATTTATTTATTTTTTTTAACCATGCATGCCATGTCGATCTGCTTGGAATGACTGTTTTCACAACAACGTTGACTGTATGCACTTGCGCACTTGACGTTGCACATGATCTAGAGCTGAACCGTTTTGTACTATAGGGTGGGGTTTTTAATACTCTATAACTTTTGACTCCATTGTTTTAAAAAATATTTATGAGCCTGTTAATTCTACCTTAAGGTTGTATAAGTAGACTACCCAGGGGCTATGCAAAATTAGCCAATGCATAGGATTGCATGTAGAAATGTCAGAAAACTGACTAGGAATATTGTCAACTTCCTGAATTTTTTATAAGTGATTCATTGAAAGATGCTTTATTGAAGAAATAGAAAACCATGTTACCATGTTTGATTTGTAGAGAACATTATACTTGTGGGTTTTCCTTTTAAAAACCACTAATGCAAAGGCGCTGACTACCATTATTGCCGTTTACTTACTTTAGACTTGGACAATTACTCTTTTTGTGGTTGAAGGTTTGCCGTCGAAGTATAGACATGAACACACTGTAATGAGCAATATAAGACACTTACAATACCAAGATTGCTAATTTTTCTGAAGGTTTTGGTCACGGGGAACTTTGCTGATATATTCACAGTATTGAATTTATGGTATATACACTAGATATGAAATGAAAGTGCTCCTGTGTTATTGTATATGTTGCTGTTGTCTGTAAATTGACAATTTTCTCCAAGATTTATGCCTTTAGCTTTAGGTGCTTATATTTAACATCACTAGCAACATCCATCGTGTGTAGCTTCAATTTAATATCTACATTGTGAATGGTTAGAAAATATGCGAATTACTTATTAGATGTGAAATTGCTAAATTTCCTTAACTTCTACCATAACAGTCCTTCCAGTTAAGGTAGTTAAATGTGACAATCAGCACATATAGGTCACATCAAAATATTAAATGTCTTTCACCACTTTAACTTTTGTCATATTTTTTCTTCATTCCTTCTTGTCCCTAATTTTTAAAATCATTTAGCATGCAAACTACCAAAATATAGATTTAAAACTGCTAGATGGCCATTTATTAGTCTCATACTATAGTATCTTCAATGTACATGGCATTTTGTCAACTTTTGTCAAGCCTATACAGATATATATTGCTAAAACTACTTTCACTAATTTTACATCAGAGTATTTTCAATTGACATAGCAAGTTTTATTAACTTTGGTCAGGTAAATCCAGACGTAAATCTGCAATGAAGACAGTTCAATACATACACAAACGAACAGTATCATTGTCATAATTCTTAGACGGACAAGCAAACAGATAGACAAAGCAAAGACAGAAATACACAGAGAATTAAAAACATCAGTACCGCAATAGCTCATTCGAATGAACACATGAGCTAAAAACCCTAGTTACGGTAAACTATAGCTATTTCAAAGTTCTCTGTGCCCGATCCTCATAATTGAATGCATCCTACCTTGCTATGTTAATGAGCAAAAATAAGTCAAAATATTACTTCAAAAATTAATTTCTGCTTATCTTTGCGACCAACATCCCCCAAAAAACCTAATCAGATCTAGTTTCCATCCTAAAGATTCAGTGTACCTATTTGCGTGACATTTGATGAAGAAGTCATAGAATTATCGACGACACAAAATTCATAACATTCATACACACACAGACATTCAGACTTTCATGATTTACACATACAGACTAACATACATCGCTGATACGCCAACCTATGACATGTGCCCACTTAGGTGGGCTACGCCCACCGCGTGGGCCAACCAGCGAAAGACAGTAAAGGACTACGAAAGACGGTATTTGTGGATGAATGGGCTAGAATAGGATTGTCGTTGCGGAATTGAGTGAAGAACAACGTAACCCTCAAGTGTAAGGTGATAGACTGTGTTGTTCTTAAGAAATGAGTTGAGGGCGAGTATTTTCACTTCACCATGGGACGGACATATTTCACTGGAAAATAGGCTGAAGGACAATCTTATTAGTGCAGAATACGGTATAGGATACTTGTTTCATTATATTGCAGGTTGAAAGATCATTTCTCAACAGGATAGGGCGAAGGACGGTATTTTTACTGCAGAATAGGGCGAAGACATTGTTATTAGCGCAAAATTCGGCTATAGGACAGCAGTTATAATTGTGTAAATTGGAGAATCATTTGCACTAGGAATAATTGTTGCGCAAATCTTTGAACGCATGCATCAACTACTTTCCGATATATCGAAGGTATATTTTAATACAGAAAGTATGATAACAGTATGTTCAGAGCAAAATTGATTGGCGAACAGTTTGATCTGTCCGGGGTAGGGTGATAGAGAGTGTAATAAAACGGGTCAAAAGAAAGCATTTTCACCAACAATAGGGCGAAGGACAATCTAGTGCAGAATGTGGTGAAAGAAAGTGTTTTTTTCTGAAGAATAGGGTGAAGGGCAGGTTTCCACAACGGAATGATAGGAAAATTGGCCAAACTTAACGCTTAGACACTGGGAACGTTTGAATCCTGGTTAGAAGTTTTCAAATAGCCAAGGTATTTCAGTGAACATACGTCTGCAGACGTTCACATGCAACTGAATATAAAAACCTGACCAGATTAAATACATTCTAATGTTAAATGGTAACAACATACATGAACAGTACTCGACTCAGCATCAACTTGAGTGCTTCACGTAACCTTTTCATTAGTGGGAACAACATTTTAAAGTTATTGTATCGTTTGGATTATGATGATTCCCGATCCATGCATATAATATTTTATGAAAATCAAATTTTGACAATTTGTTTCCTCTCATGAAAGCAATCCTTTGCAATCGATATCATGCAAACAATAATAGAACTGATTATGGTTTGTCATTATGGAATCATATTATACGTCCTGCATTAGAATATGAGTAAGAAATATTGATACTTAGCACAACTGACATAGAAAGTCTTGAAAGAATACAATGCTTAGTGGGTAAATTCATCCTAAAAGCATGCAGAAAGTGACCTTGGTTGGAATACTACGAGAAGAAGACTTAATACCATGAAACTTAAATATTTAAGAGACTCTATGATACGGGTAATTCAAGGTGGACAAAACTTGTCTTGATCACCTTAAGCATATTGAGCCGATCGCAACGATTGGGCCGATCGCAACCTAAACAAGTTGTATTGGAACCGGACAAAATCTGCCAATGACATAATGACAAATTTAAGCATAATCAACACTGAACAGCTCACTGATCAAAATATTAAACAAACTGTCCTTGACTGTTATGAAAATAAATGGAGAAAAAATATTACCAAAAAATCTACCCTTGCTCACTATCAAAGGTTTAAAATCAAGCTACAATGTGAAGATCATCTAAAATCTATCAATGATTTCAGGGTTGCTCAATTAAAGTTCAAAGAAAGATTAGATACTCTTGGTCTGAAATATGAAAAAAGAAGGTGGGAAAACAATGAAGATGATTGCACATGTTATAGCTGTGGAAAAGAAGATGAGACATTTTCTTTTCAAATGTGATCAGTTCACAACAGAAAGACAAACATTAATGACTGATACTGAAGAAATGTAATTCAGTAATAGCGAATTGAACTTACTCAAGGATTTCAGCGAAAGAAATGAGTTGGTATGTTTTTTCCTTGGTTATTCTACAAAGAATTACAAGAAAGATCTGTACAAAGAAATTGACAACTTTTTTTGACGTTTCTTAACAGATATAGTAGATAGTTGGAAGAAGTTTGTAATTTAAGTAACATTTCCATTTCAGCTTTAGTCACTAACAATATGGTTTGGTTGATAATAATGGCTTGTTTTATTTGTTAGATCTTTTCAGCTAGTTCTTCTGTAACTTTCGTTTTTGCATTTCCAGTGCCCTCCTATTGTTTTTAGTGAGCCCCTGTTTTAAAGGGGTTGCACTAACTAACTAACTAACTAACTAACTAACTAACTAACTAACTAACTAACTAACAAACTAACAAACTAACTAACTAACTAACTAACTAACTAACTAACTAACTAACTAACGAACGAACTAAGTAAATAAATAAATAAAATATTATCCGCATAGCGTGTGCCAAATGTAGTTGTAGGTTAATAAATAAGGCTAGGGGTTCGGTTTCAATGGACGTCGTTTATTGTCGTACAATTTTTGTCCATATATATATATATATATATATATATATATATATATATATATATATATATATATATATATATATATATATATATATCTTACATCCTGCAAGCAAGACACTGAATTGGCAAAACATTGCATTGCTCGTTTTGATACCGAAAATAATGCGAACTATTTTCTTTGATGTGATATCTAATATAGACAATAATGTCTTTACTCAGACAGCAGAGATGAATTGTCGTCATTGACGTATAGATATTCCTACTGAGGAACAAAGACTTTACCTAGTATGTGGAATTTTGTACAATTCGTAATTTTTATTATCAGTTAGAAATAAGGCTGGCTGATCAAGAGGGCCTTGAGCAAAGTAAATAAGTGCCAATCTGTTTATTTACATTTCAAAACTTCACATGTCTACGTTACTACATGTTCCTTGCCCATGTCTTTACAACTGTGTTTGATTTTTAGACCAATCACACTTAGTTCGATCGGACATGTCTAAACCGAACAGCGGTATATGAGAAAGTAGTTGATGCAAGAGCTTCAAGGTTTGCGCGACAATTATCGTGAGGGTGCTCTTGTTACAGCTAATCACATGATTAAGCC
>LD387335.1:26204-43825 GCA_001465055.1 Ptychodera flava
AATAAACCATAAATAAAAATCTTATCGGCTTTTTATAGTCCATTCATTTATTGACCAATCTCACTTTTCGTCAGACTTCGGATCAATTGTTCAACAAAGCTTTAAAATGCCCTTCAACGCACGGGAAAATGTCTAGTCTACAATCAGCACAGTCGTTTCAGCATGCCACTCACAACAAGCTTAACACTGCACTACACATCATCAAGGTTTCTTTCGGGTATTTACTTTGATTTGGGAAATACTACTCCAACGGAAGTCACTGACATATTTTTCGAGTGTCGGATCTATATCTCGAAGAAAGTCTTTATCATCAACATGACTGACTCTGGGCGTTCAGTTGAACATTGCTTCAGCAAGGTGAAGAAAATTTTGAAGGCAGAGAGATATCACCGTCTCCTTCATGGTAACTTAACCGTTGCCGTGTATGATGCCGTCCGGGAAATTCGTGCCATAATACAGCGAACTATTTTAGAAACATGGATGTGTTATTTAATGGCACAAAATGTACTATGTTGATTGACAATTGCACTTTCATGTGTAAAATCGACACTTTTCTTCTAGTCTATTTTGTAGCTGTGTCATGTATTTGAGAGAACTGTCAGGAAGAAAGTTTCATTTAACTAAGACAAAAGAGAAAGCAGGGAAAAAGTTTCATGTAGGAGTGTTAAGAATTTTGTGGGTGATAATTTTTGTTGTATTGTGTCAAACTTGGTGATAGAGTAGACTGCGCTGGACATGCTGCAGACTGTATGCTGAAGGGAATGTTGTCGTGATTACTGACATCGAGAGGAGAAGAAAAGGTTATTTTGAAAAGACCTGACCTGTTTCTTCATCAAGTTCCAAAATCAAAATAAACACCGATAAGAAAACTTTGGTGATGTGTATGTAATGCAGTGTAAAACTTGTTGTGAATGACATGTTGAAACGACTGTGGTGATTGTAGACTATGGGAAACGTACGCCGCGCGCTGTTATCTAACACCAAAGACTCAATTTTATGCAAATCTTTACTTTTTTTAATGATAAGCAACATGTAGACTTGTCGAGCTCTGCAAGGCAAACCGGACTCTCAATCGAATTCCAGCGTAATAGATTTTCACTCTTCAGATTTTATCACACTTTTGACCAACGTATTTCGAATTCAGAAATCTAATGAACTTTCCGTAAACCTAAAGTGTCCCTAAATATTATTCCGCAGTGAAATTAATGTATTCTATCATATGGTGAAAATACTATCCTTCGCCCCATTCTGTAGTGAAAATGTTGTCCTCAGAGTGCATCTGATGTTGTCAATCACCCCATTCTCAGATGAAAATACGTCCTTCGCCCAATTCTAAGGTGAGAATGCCGTCTTTCGCCAAATTCAGAAGTGAAAATACCGTCCTTCGTCCAATATAGAAGTAAAAATACCATCCTTCGCCCTATTCCGAGGTGAAAATACCGTCCTTCGCTCATAGAGGTGAGAATACCGTCCTCCGCAAATTCAGGAGTGAAAATACCGTCCCTCGTCCTATATAGAGGTGACTATATCGTCCTTCACTAGATTTTGAGATGGAAATACATTCCTTCGCTCTATTCTGAGGTGAAAATACGTCCTTCGCTCAATTTTGAGGTGAGAATGCGGTCCTTCGCCCAATTCAGATGTGAAAATACCGTCCTTCGTCCGATATAGCGGTGAAAATACCGTCCTTCGCGCACTTCAGAGGTGAAAACACCGTCTGTACCGTCCTTCGCCCCATAAGTAAAAATGCTTTCCTACGCTCTATTCCGAGGTGAAAATACCGTCCTTCGCTAAATTTTAGGTTAATATATTCGCAATCATATCTGAGGTGAAATTATCCTGACCTGCTCTCCTTAGCACTATTCTGCAGAACATTATACTGTCCGTCATACAATACTTCATCTTATTCTCTACTGAAAACCTTGTCCTTCGCCCAATTACATATAATTACTTACACAACTTAAAGCTGCAAGCAGCTTTCTGGGGCCCAAACACTTGCAAACACTGGAAAAGGTACCAGAGTGATAATTCATATCCTCTTACATTGTTAGGTTTTCCCCATCAAATTTAAAGTGTGTAGCACTTGTTGTAGTTTATTTATAGGCATATTTTTGAAATCGAGGTAAAAGGTCATCTGGCTCTCTTGAAAGATTTTGATAAGAGCATTTGTTTCCAAATTTATCCATATATTCCAAAATTAAGATCTCTAGCTCTATTGGTTTGCTCAGAAGTAGTAGTGTGCATAATTAATGAGGTACAGGATATGATGCCATAAGGTCCCCCTAATACGGAATATGAAGGGTGTTGATATTGTTGTTACTGATTTGTACGCATATATGCACATCTGAGGTCAAAGGTCATAAAGGTCACATGACTTTCTGTCAAAAATCTTTCTTCCCATAGTTAACCCTGTGTATCCATAAATAAACATCAAGCTCAATCCGTTAGCCAAGAATTAGATATGTGCATAATTAATGAGGTACAGGGTATGGCACTATAAGATCTCCTATCATACCAAATATGAAAACTTACTGAGTTATGGACATATAGGTTACTGAGTTATGGACCTATACATATATTTGATGTCAAAGGTCATTGAGGTCATAAGACTTTTTTTCATGAAAATTATCTTTCATAGTAAAATTCAGACCTCTATCCCTCATGGTTAGCCAAGAATAATATATCTGCATAATTAATGAGGTAAACGATATGCCGTCATAAGGTCTCCCATCATATCAAATATGAAGGGTGTAGCACTTACGGCTACTGAGTTATGGACATATATGTATATTTGAGGTCAAAAATGACCCTTATATTTTGCATATACATGACAGTTTTCCCCCACACAGATTTAGACGTGGTGGGTACGACCTATTTGGCCCATAGAGCCCAAACCTCCGCTGGGCAGAATGCTTGATATACAACATTATACACACATATACTGATTCTGGACATATGTCAAATACATTAATTATACAGTACATATGCTAATAAAATGCAAAACTACAGTGTACACTTAGTGTGCAAAGATCTGCATTACGTATGCTCATGATCTGCATAGAAATACACTACGCATATCAACATATTGGAATGTTCCATATACAAAGATATACACTGCGTATGCAATTAGTATTGTGTTCCATATACGTCAATATACGTAAATATGCTAAGCGCATATCAAGCATTTTGTCCAGTGCTCCACGTCTATTAAAATTCATGAGTTTACTTTCCTTGTTTACGCAAACATTTATATGGATTGGAAATCTGGGGAATGGCTGTTACATCAGGCTGACAACCCCTACGAGTGGGTAGTAAATTAGATAACTTTTTGTCATGCGTGACTCTTTGTAAGAAAATTCCGAATATAGCAAGACAAATTTGTTGGTTTCACAAATGTCCTTGCAAGTAAAGCACTAAAGTTTATCTAACAGGGAAAACTATGCAAACCGAGCAAAGCCGTTTCTAACATTCGCTATTCAGTGAGCATGTACCGACCATTTCATAATGCTTGCTGTAAAGCATGACATAATGCTTGCTGTATAGCATGAAGGTACTAGCTAAGCTCATGACTCAATAATCGTAGCGAAAGACTAACTATGGAGGTAGAGGATAATTTTTTACCTCCATGGACTGACGAACGCGCGACAGAAAAATAAAACCACGGAGTTTACTACTAGTATTTACTTAAAGTAATTTTTGTCACGGTATCAACCGATGGGCGATGGTCTAATCATGGTCCGCTGTTATCCCTAGGCCGGTGTGAGTCAAGAGTGCTCGGCTATGACTACGCCGCACAGAAATGCGTAGCTGTATTATAGCCCTGCCACTAGTGCACGTGTAGACGCCAGAGAAGTAGCTAAGCCCTTCTTTTATTGTATATGTAGTCTTTGGTCCTGGCAAAATTTGTAGCCACCTAGGTTTGTGTACGGCGATTTGTGTTCAGCCACTATGTTTCCCTTCATTGTGGTGGAGGGTATCGTAGTGAACGGAACATTTACACAGTCATTCTTCAGCTGCAACTATTTCCTTAACTGCACCCTTTGTCCAACAGTTACAATGATCGACGGCCTCACTTTTGCACCGACTGAACACGTGTAATGCGTCATGTTTTCCTGTATTTCGCTAAACTGCCAATGAGTACCGTAATTACAATGTTGCTTTCCAACTCATCTACTATTTAAAAGGGGTGACCAAGGTGGCAAGAACAGCCAATTTATACCAACCACGTTCAAGAAACTGGGAAAAAATATTAAAAGCGATAGATATATTGACGAGATAAACATTGACAAAAGTGCGATAAGGAGAGATGTGAGTGCTCCGGTCAGTCCAGTTTCTGTGTGGCGAAAAGTGGAATGTAACTTGCCAGTACCATGCTCTACAAAAATTGCTTACAGTTTTTTGATTGGTCAAATATTATGCAAATTAGGCAGAATACAAAATTTGAATCCAAGGTGGCAGCCAGGTCACATGACCCACTGTATTTGAAAGGTCATGTGCACTAGAACTCAGTGGGCTTAAAAAGCCCTGCAATTTTGGAAAAGGCTGCGCACAACGCGTCCGGTTTTGGAGATCTAGGGTGGCAAAAACATTACGGAAGAAGAAGAAGAAAGTTAAACTCAGGTAAATACAGTGGGGGCCCAAGCCTCAGGGGGGCTTCGGCCCCTAAACATTGTTTCTTCGCTTAATTGGGTTTTCTTTTCGTCCTTCATAGTCCTTCGCTTTCCTTCTATGTCCTTCCTTTTAGTTTTTGTTGCTTAGGAGCCTAAAATTTTGCCAGCTATCGCTGGATCAATAGTGCGACACAGCTATCACTTAAGGGAAGAGTAAATTTTTCGCTTTGCCCCTTCGCCTTCCCCAAACAGTTCTTTGAAAGGTACGCGTACGCGCACGCTTTGTAAACGGTAATCACGTCGAGAAAATTCACAATTTTTATTCGCGAACTTGCTGATGGTCAACCCTATCCATCGGTACCACGTTTTACAATCTGTTGAAACCTTAGCTGTGGAGACGCAGCTTCTGTGGCGGGGTCGGCTGCGTCTACAGGTCATCAAGAGGTCAACCCCGCTACGGTGTCCGTGGCGGTGTTGACCTTTTTATGACCGAAATAGACGCAGCCGACCCCGCATCAGACAGCTGCGTTTCCATAGCTATTGAATTTTTCGAATTGGCAGAACTCAATGAAATAGCACGTCTGCAAACAAACGTGGCGCTAAAGATTTGGACAAATATAAAAGCCTCTGCGGATTGTTGTTACCGTTGCTAACCTAAGTAAATGGCGTACAACTACAATTTACTTTGGATAGAACAAGCATGCTTTAGTTCACTGAAGGAGACGGCCAATATTTGAAGTCGCGAAAACATGAAAAAGAAAAAATACAAAAACACCGCTTATTTTGTTTTATTTTCCCTAGGCATAGACACGAGTCTCGAAAATCTTTGTTTCGAGTGTCTAGTGCTTCAAGGTATTTATCGGCAGTCACGATGAAATGAATGGACGTATTGAGACCCCCAGTTCGGCGAGAAGGGTACCCTTGTTTTGTTATAACCTTTTCGGAATGAGTAGCAAATAAATGCAGCCGACCCCGCATCAGACAGCTGCGTTTCCACAGCTATTGAAACCTGTGCTTGTTTTTCGAATTGGCAGAACTCAATGAAATAGCACATCTGCATAACAAACGTGGCGCTAAAGACTTGGACAAATATAACAGGCTCTGCGGATTGTTGTTACCGTTGCTAACCCAAGTAACTGGCGTTTTAACTACAGTTTACTTTGGATAGAACAGGCATAATTTAGTTCACTGAAGGAGACGGCCAATATTTGAAGTCGCGAAAATATGAAAAGAAAAAATACAAAAACACCGCTTATTTTGTTTTCTTTTCCCTAGGCATAGACACGAGTCTCGAAAATCTTTGTTTCGAGTGTCTAGTGCCTCAAGGTATTTATCGGCAGTCACGATGAAATGAATGGACGTATTGAGACCCCCAATTCGGCGAGAAGGGTACCCTTGTTTTGTTATAACCTTTTCGGAATGAGTAGCAATTTAATGAAAACGGGCTTACAGGCTCATTACCTTTCGATAACGTTTTAATAAAATCATATAAAGGTGTCCTAAAGGTGTCCTTGTCTCATTTTACAGTTAAATTTGAGGTTAAAGGAAAACTGTTTGACGCGTTTTTGCAACGGATTTGATATACGCAATAGGTTATATTTTTCGCGTGATTTCGACTTTGTGTTCAGGATTCTAAACGTTGTTTGTCCGCTTTTGTTGTAGCTACGATTACTGCACATGCATTTCGAGATGCAAACTAACTTATCATGTAAGCAACATTTAGACACAACAAGATCGACATCCCGGTCACTCAAGTCGATCAGAGATTGCCAGTAGAAAATAGAAAGGCTATGTTACTGTTTGCAATTTTTGAACGTTGTTCCCTTAGTATCTACTTCAATGTCAGTATACGGGTCCGAGTACCGTGGATGATATTCATGTAATTTATCGTGAATCTCAACTTTTATTCCACTGTTTTTGCAAAAATGAAACTTGTTTCCAACCGGATTTGCGTCTACCATTGACTAAGTTCTTTCCTGTTGATTGTTTTGACAGCAAATGTCAAGACAAGCTGATGCTATCAGTTACAAAAAAAAATTCTTGTTTTGACCAAATATGAGACCCCCTTTCAGTGAAAACTGATAAATAATTGAGAAAGGATCGAGTTACTCTAACGTAAGGAAGCGATGCAATCTTTGTGTATCAGAAAAGCACCCATAATCAGTGCTGACGAATCTACGCTGTTAAATAAACGCTCTAAGTTGTTTTTAAAATGTCGCCACCAAAACAAATCTTATCTATAAAATTTGAACACAAACAAATAATTGGGAGTGACAGTGTAGAGTTAAAATCCATTCACTGCTGTCTTAAGATTGCAGAATGCATGAGATTTAAGTAACACATATATATATAATTTTCATACCGGACTACGATGGAATTTGACAACTTGTCTTGATTGCATATGTTTTTGACAACACGTGATATAGTGAAACTCGTCCTCAACTGAGTTTCTATCATAATTAGCACAGATTCTGCCTTGATTGTTAAGTGTTGGCCTTGTTTGCTTGCCTTTTTTCAAAATTATCAGGTTGTGGTCACCTATCCTCAATTTAGTAATGTATTTGCTGTCGTTTTTATTAGCTCACGTGTTCATACACGCTAGCTTATGTCGCAGCGATGTCTCTCCGTCTGTGCGTCTGTGCGCCCGTCTGTCTGTCTGTCTGTCTGTCGGTGGGCCCGATCTCTTAAAAACGGCTCATCAGATTAGAATCAAAATCTGGTACACAGATTCAGTTTGAGAATATCAAGAACTGATTAGTGGGTGTGACTTGCATGTATCATGCTCATATGCATAATGAATAATTTTGAAAAAAAACCCAGATATACAGTGAGAATGGCTGCACAGAATTGGATGAGATTTATTACAATGTTGATCACACAAAGATTTATATGCCATGAAAGACATAAGTAGGTGTTTATTGCTATTTGCATATTTAATGAACTTCCCTAATATGTTGATTGACTCGACCAAAGTTAACGAAACTTGTAATGTACATGGAATATACAATGAAACAACATTTTTTGAAAGTCATTAAACATTTACACTTCAGCCAAATTCGCATATTTGATAAACTTTCCTAATTAGAGATATTAATCTTAATTGACTCGACCAAAGTTGACGAAACTTGCTAAGTACATTAAAGGGACAAAGTCGGCCATTTTTCATGAATTTTGTTTGATACGAGATACTACTTATATTTTTTGACATGTTGAAAGATACTGAATGAATGGGTGACCATGCATATATTTGACCCCGGTTTTAAACACGATACATGAAACCATTGCAAAAATGAATTAATGGTCATTACCATTAATTCAGTATCTTTCAACACGTCAAACAAGATCAGTAGTTTCTCGTATCAAACAGAATTCATGGAAAATGGCCGACTTTGTCCCTTTAAAGATACTATGATTCAACATTATTGAAAGTCATCCAACATTTTTTCTTCAGCTTATTCCTTATTTGCATATTTAATGAACTTTCCTAATTTAGGATATACATCTTGATTGACTTGACAAATGTGACGAAATTCGCTATGTATATTGAAGGTACTTCGACACAATATTATTCAAAGTTATTTCAGCCAATTACTTATTTGTATATCTAATGAACTTTCCTATTTAGGGATATATACCTTTATTTACTTGATCAAAATACACAAAATAAGCTATGCACATTGATGATAACATTTACCATGATAGCAGGTTAAAACGACATTGAAAGTCATTTTCTTCTCAGCTAATTTATAATTTGCATGTGTAATGAGCTTTTAAAGTTTAGCATATATAGCTGGAAGGACTTGACGAAAGGCAATTATACTTGCTATATACAGTCGTGATACAATGACAGCAGTAAAAGAAATATAGTGTTTTTATTTCAGCATACTTAATGATTTTTAGAATTAATTTGTGGTGAATATTGTTCATGATGTTTATCATAACACTTTTAATGAAGTTGAAAACGTGTGGCCAAAGTTTAAATTTACAAACAACTGCTTTGTATAATGAAACACGTGAGCATATTCTGTCCATATCAGGTTTTTAATAAAGCTTAAATGTTTCTCTATTTCAAAATCTAGTTGAAATTGTGTATGTATACGTAGTTTAGTATTCCCATCAGATGATGTTTTTTCTGCATTTACCTGTTGTTTCAATTTTGAAATAAAGTCATTGCTTACTTTATCTGTTGTTTTTTTTCACACACCGTTCATCATTTTGCCAAAATTTATCCACATGCTGTGATCCTGCAACTTCTTACATTAACATTGCCCAGGCAATAGTGTTATTAATACAATATATCATTAACTATTTTCTTTTTAGTGCATGTATTGTACCTATATTTAACCATCACCTTCTTAATAAAAATTAAAATGTGCCTGCCCATCTCATCTCGCACTGCTAGATTTATTGCTGACTGATTAACTTGAAGAATTATCTTACACAACTTGAGATTCAATTTTCAAAAGGTGTCATATCTGTATATTTTTCAGTTCCCCAGATTTCACATCCATACGTTAGTACTAGTCTAATAACATGGTCAAAATTATTACTCCATGCAGATATATTAACTGATGAAATAGTAATTTTTGTGACATAAGAGAAAACATTCAGTTCCGTCTTGTATAGATCGAGTCTCTTTTGCTACGTCAAACTTCCCATAACATTTGAAGTCTATACCCTATCATTTGTAACTCTGAACAATTTCCAATTCCATGTTATCATAATACAAGTTATATTTATGTCGAAGTACCTTAGCATTTGTAGAAGACAATGACTTTGGTTTTCACTGGGCAAAATGCTTGATATATATATGCTTGCAATATATACACATATACTGATTCTGCACATGTGTCAAATACGTTAAGTATACACGTACGTGTACTAATTAAATGCAAAACTACAGTGTTGTTTCTTTTTTGACCATTTCATTGCCTTCTTAATCATGGGCTGCCCTTGAGCTGTTATGTGTATGCCATTGATCTGCTGTGAGGTGCCAATGAACAACATACTATGACCCAGAGCTGCTATTTGCTGCTGAAAACTAATTATATATGCACAAACTGAGACCATTTGCAGACATCTGCATGTGGTCTGATATAGCTGAGCCGCGTAGATCTGCAACAGCCTCCAGGCAGCTCAATGTATATCTGCAGGTTTGGTAAGGGAGGTAAACGAGTGCAGTACAACAGACAAGCTACAGGACAGTACCGATCACATTGAAATATATCTAGCTTTGATGTTGGGAGTTCCAAACTTATGAACCAGTTTCATTTTAAACCAATCATCACTGTCTGTATCAACTTGAACTTAAGGTTCCAAGACAAGAAATGTGACCTTTTTAATCTAACAATTCTCTAACGGTTAATAAACTCAGAACCCCCGTAAAGTATACATTTTCTGAAAGCCTACAAACATAGGAACATTTTGGTAACCACAGTGTCACCATTGTTTACATAACTATCACGTGACAAGATAATTTGCATAACCTTTCAAAAGTCGGTTTTCCCTATGTTTTGTCTCAATACCTCAAAATATCTAACTCAAACTTGCTGGAATGCAAGCTTTTACAATGCTCTTTCAAAGTGTGTCTCAGATTTCTTATATCTTGCTTATTTTTTTTGGAGCACAATTTTAAAGTAATCAAATATGGTAAAATTCACTGCTCTGGAAGTTTTTCTGGCATAAAAACTGTTTAAAGTTTAAAAAAATTCTGAGACACACTTTGAAAGACCTGTAGGATAGCTTGCACTCACATGAATTTCAGCCACATATCTCAAAGCATTGAAACAAAACATAGGGAAAACCGATTTTTGAAAGGTTATGCAAATTACCTGTCACGTGATAGTTATGTAAACAATAGTGACACTATGGTAACCAAAATGTTCCCCTATATCTAGGCTTTCCGAAAATATACAATTAACGGGGGTTCTGAGCTTAATAAACACTAGAGAATTGTTAGTTTAAAATGGTCAATTTCTTGTCTTGGAACCTTAATTTGATTTCACAAATTCATAATTGGTATCTCCTGCTTCATTTGATTTATCTGTAACTTCAGACATGCGTGTATGTTGGCCAAAAGATTTTAGGCCACTACATTGGTTTTCAAGTTTACTGTCATTTTTCAAATCGCTGTCATTTCTATCAACAGATTGTTGGAGTTCTATGAAGTCTTTATGTGCCCAGTTATCAAAACTTCCACCTTGAACCATGATTCTGCCTTTGGTATAGAATATCAGCACTACATATTTGTGTTCTCTAGCATCTGGTCTTTCCAACCGACCATTCCACAAGAACGGTAATATATATATATATATATATATATATATATATATATATATATATATATATATGTATATATATACATTATGTATATATGTATATATATGTATATATATATATATATATGTATATATATACATTATGTATATATATATATATATATATATATATATATATATATATATATATATATATATATATATATATATATATATTACACGAAGTTTTGGCGATACTGCGTCGTATTCGAGTGATGTGTCCGTATTTTGACGAGTTGCGCAGAAACGAGTCAAAATGCGGACACATCACGAGAATACCACGCGGTATCGCCCAAAGTTTGTGTAATAACCCCTTTATCATACATGCCTGCTTTGGTTACGACTGTTTTCCCACGGACGTTCCGAAATTAGCGATGAAATCAACTGAAATCGACCTTGCTTTCTAGTCGTTGAACTCACAAAAAATCGGTTGCCAAGGAGTGATGACAACAGTATCATTTCTTGATATTATTCCTCTGTTGGGCCATTCCACTTCAAGGGAGGGTTTATGGCACACTTTTAAAGTCAACAATCTAAACATTAAGATGTCGACACAGGTTTTCACAATTTGAAGGAGATTTACAGACTGTAGTGTGTAAACTGAGTGTGTTTTCGTCTTTTGAAACATCACCTCATCCCTTCGCGAAAGATATTAGGCCCGCCAGCGCCAGCGCTCGATTTCAAACTCGATCGAGTAAGAAGAGATGGTAGAGTTAGAGCAAGCGAATCTGCGACATCAGTGAATGCACATTGGTTTTAATAGCCGTACCAGTCAGTCATTATACATGTCCTCAGACGTCAAATATGCCGAATTTACCATCTTAGAAAGGAATTTGTGAGCGGATTAGGGAAAAGGTGAAGTGAGTACAGTGTAAGCTGTAGCGTCGTAACTAGATCGTGATTTTGTTGCTGTACGAATAAAACATTTCAAAGGTATTTACATCCTCTGCTGGCATATTTTCGTTACTGGCTTGCCTAATTAGAACTAAACTTCTTTGAAGAACCTAAACGAAAGTTTGACTTTCCCTAGTATCTTACATGGTACTCAAAACCCGGAGCGGACACGATCAAGCCCTGGGAATCTCACTGACAGGTACAAATCGGTTAACACAATACGTTTCACCTAGGTGCCGCAACTCAGCGTATGAGACGGACACATTTCACCTACAACAAAAACGATAAGCTTGAATATCACGACACATTTGAAAGTCACCGACTCATTGACTAATCACAGTAAACCAGCATGGGGCTGCCGCTCTGTCTTGACCGAGAGATACACTTGATCTACGATGTGTGGCTTTTTAGTTAGTTTCTGTTGAGAATACCTTCACCTCTTGAACTCTTAGCTGAAATTGTAAAAGAAACAAGGAGTTGTGCAGCTGTCTTGTTAGAAATCCAGCCCTTTCTCTTCCAGCTGTTGATTTTTTTCTGGAGTTTTTTTTTATATATTTGGCGTCTAGTATATACTTGAAAACACCGTAAGGGGATGGGACAGGCCGTGAACGATGAAATGTGTCGGTTGCAATACGTATAAATTTTCAATGTGTTCGTTTGTTTGTTTATTTTTGATAAAGCTGTACTTGTGCTCAGTGCAATACCCATGGACTGAATGCAAACAACAAAATTGTGACCATAATTATCAATGACGTTTCGGAGTGTCAAAGTCCTATTCGCTCAGCTAGTTCCGGTTACAGTGAAAATATAATTCGTATTTTAACATGTTAAAATAGGGGTTCACATCAGTAACCTTAAAACAAAAGGAGAATGGCAATATAGGTATAGTATGTATGATAAAAAGTTGAATGTTCTTGTATTTCTCCACGGCTTAAGCTACACGTCACCAGTGAGTATATCCTTGCCGTTTGTAGCGTAAAGCCGGCAATGTCTTACAGGTCGAAGGTAAGCCTCCCACGCAGTCGTTATCGGCCTGGCCAGAAAAAAAATCACTACGATTTGAAATGGTCAAAATTAGCCTAATAGGAAATTACCCAAGCATAGATATCTTATATTCGAATTAAGGTAGTATGCACCTCGAAAGTGAAAGACTTAAACATTTGCTCTAACTTTCCTCAAGGAATCGTTCAATCATTCTCTTTCAAAATCAAGAATAAAAATAGGGGGTCACCGTGCAAATTTTGGTACTAGAGAAACAAATTACCCAAGATTTACCGATATTAGAAATTCAAAATGGTCGCCATCCCTGTGTTAACTCTATGAAGAAAAATAAAAAAAATTCGAATTTCGAAAAACTAAGCTGATGAAAAGTTTTCTTTCACCAAGAGCTTTAAAATGAACCCCCACATGTGGTATATCAGAAGAGAATTGTGAAAGTTTGAGAGTCCGAATGTCTTAATAAGAGAACAATTTACAAAAATCACTGGATATTTTTGATATGTGCAGATGGCCCTAAAAGCATTAGTGGCTACGGACTGAGGGATTTCTGGAGGTTCGTACATTGCTGAAAAATTCACATTTTATAATTACTGTTCGGGGCTCGTTGATGAATGTTACGAATGAATATTCTTTTAAACACAGTCGTACTTACCAACATAAGATTTTTCTCACAATCGTGTTTTTCCGTCCAACTTTTTCAGAAGTTTTATTTACCCGACCGACTCAGACAATTTGCGTATAGTCTTTAACCGTTTTCTTTTTACAAGGGTAGTGGTATTTTAGATTTCATTCATCTATAAAAACGTGATTTGAACATTGTTACGACGAGATTGATGGTGTATAGTCCGATTTATTTTTTAACACTTTGCAAGAGTCTGTACTAAACACAAATTTATTTTGTCATATGGATTTCATTTTAAATTAGTGCTTACAGGGTCATAACGGTCAAAAGTGAATTAATAAAGGAGATAATAAGTGCTGTCTTTGGGAACACATAAACAACGAAGTTGGTCAATTACAATGGTTGAAAACCCGTGACAACGATTTTATAAACAAAGTAATGTGTTCTGTGACCCTCCAGATATCATAAAAACAGTTGTTGATTTATTGTATTATTCATAAAGAATTTATAGAAAACTAATGTACCAACCAATGGCACATTAATAATGGAAGTACTGACGAGATCGATATACAAGAGAGATTTAAAACTATAAAAGTCACATAAATCGATCGTTTTTAACCAGATTTGACTAGCTTGGAGTTCCAAACCTCTATCCAAAACCACGCAATAATTTGAATGTTTAAAGCGAGCTAGCCAAAACTACCCACTTAGAAATCAGCCTCCACTTTAACTTCTGAGTTTTGCATGTCCCCATGGCAACACGCCTGCGTACTAAATACACATACATCAAATGTATGTATACTTCGTCTTCAATAAAAAAGCCACATTACGTGGCTGATACATTAAATACAACCGATAATCACTTCAACAACACCAAGGTGAGAGACTTCTCTAACAGGTACGTATACGACCATGCTATATTATCAAAACAAATTTTAAAGTGAATATTGTTAGGAATAATTCTAATTCTTATCAACCTATGTTTTTTTTCACAGTGTTCCATTTCGTATACTAACTATGGCTTCACCACCTTATGTTCCAAAAGTGATGATCTGGTACCAATTCCGGAGCCGATCGACTGCACTAGAGTTGTCGATGGCGTCTGTGCCTAGTTTCAAGATTTTCCATGATCATCTCTTAATGGCAATGATTTCTACCGAGTCAAAGGAGACATTTAGTGTCATAGGCCCAATGCCTAAAATTCAGGGCTCCAGCTACGAAGAGATCAAAGCCTCTTACGAAGCATTCTATTCAGGAAAAGAAGCGGTTATTGCGAAGGATGCTCCAGTGGCATTGATGAATCAATACCAATACATACCAGATGGTTTTAAGCATGTCTTCCTCATCAGAGATCCAAAGGAGGCCATACCATCGATGTGTGCAGTGCTGAAATCAGCGAGAGACAGAGGTTTCCTAAACTATGATCCACAGGAGATGTTATTCAAATACTTTAGCCTGGAACCGGTATTGAATCTCTATCACCACCTCGTGAATGACAGAGGGGAGATGCCAATCGTCATTGATTCTCAGGATCTGGTTAGAAACCCACGAGCAATACTTGAAAAGCTGTGTGGAAAGACCGGGCTTACATTCCACGGAAGCATGCTAAAATGGAAACCAGGAAACATCGCTCACTGGCCAGACCTCATTAAATTGGCGATCATCTACGAGTCGAGTATCTACGGAACAGCAATTGAGAGCACCAAATTTGACGAAGCTCTCTCGGAGCCATGCGAAGATGATATCGATCGCCCATTGCAGCAAATGATCGAAACAGACACCGAAATGTTTCGTGAGATGACAGTACATAAGCTTTAATTTATGTACAAAGATTCAAACAAGTGATAATTTTAATGCGGCGACAAACATTATGGATGTATTAAAATATCCATCCGCTTTAAATATAGCTAACAAAATAATATCTTATTAAATTTTTGCAAACATTTAAGTAAAATTGACTATATAAATTAGTTTACAGATTATTGGATATTAGACAGAAGAATAGTATAGAGATTGATATTTTAACACACTGCACGGTATTTACGGCAACGCATCACAATGAGAGCCTTGTTGAATATTTTTAGATAAAAAATACGAAAATAATTTGCAAGACTCTGGCCAGAATCATAAACAAACGACCTATTGGCCGATACAGCTCCCGCTGTGTTATGTAGAGAATAACTATTTGTGACATATGTGTTGATTAAGAATGTTGAAATCTTTGATAGTTCATTTCAGTTGGGTGACAAAAAACGGCAAAAATAGCTGAAAAATACACTATGGAAGATTTCATCATAATTTCAAAGCAATCAGACAAGTAGTTTTTTAGATACAAAGTTTCTCAACAAAAATGGCTAAAATGGCCCCAAAAATACTAAATTGCAGATTTTCATCATTATTTCAATATATTATAAATCAGATAACCCCTTTGAACCTGTGTACCAAATATCAAAGCTCTCTGACAAGTACTTTTTGAGAAATACATTTTTTGACCAAAAACTGCAAAAATAACCTAAAAATTACAAAATTGTGGATTTCATTATAATTTGAATACATCACATTTTGCTCATCCCTACTGACCTGTATACCAAACATCAAAGCTGTCAGACAAGCGGTTTTGGCGAAACAAATGTTTTGACCAAACATGACAAAAATTGCATGAAAATACGAATTTATATATTTCTGCACATTTTGAACAATCTGAAAAAGATCATCCCTAGGGGCCTATGTAAAAAATATCACAGCTATCTGATCAGTAATTTTGAAGAAGATTTTTAAAGACTTTTTGACCAAAATTGACAAAATCTGTATGAAAAATACAAATGTACAAATTCCACCCCAATTTGAACAAATCTAACTTAAGTCACCCTAAGTAAACTGCATATCAAAATTAAAAGCAATTAAACATGCGATTTCAGAGGAGACGATATTTAAAAAAAACAGCAAAAGATTTCCCCAAAACACAAATATGCAAATTTCACCATGATTTGCACAAACGTAAGCGAGGTCACCACAAGTGAACTGCATATCAAATTTAAAAAGCAATCGGACTTGCGGTCTCAGAGAAGAAGGCAATTGTTGGCGGACGATGGTCGGACAACGACGTATAATCAGCCTATTTTATAAGCTCCGCGTGGTTGACAGCGGAGTTAAAAAATGAAGTATTAGTGTTTCAGAATGAACGAAAACTGCTGAATTTCAAATTGTGGGCATGTTAATTATGGCGTCGCTGTGTTTCAGGTCCTTACAAAAGGTTCACCGGACAATATTTTGGCCATGATAATTGGATAGACTATTTGGTAATGTAATGTATGCTCTCCTCAAAAGTGATTCCTTTGCACCAGCTAGGCAAGTCGTAAATGGCTCGGAACTCCCAGCCTGTCTTGTGATGGAGGCTTTTCATTGCAGTGCCAACTTAGAAATCAACTGTTATTTTGTGAGAGGAAGAAACCTCAGGTGCTGCAAATTTTAAAAAAAATTGTGATACTTGTTGTTTCACAAGAAAAAACAATTATGAAGAGCAGTGTTTCACCTTTACACATTTATATTATGCCGTTAGAAGTTATGACAGATATTCACGCAGCTCGGAAAATGTCTGTGACTATAGATATTCTAAACGCAGTTCGTTTATTCTAATTATGAAAAACGTGTTTTCGCCTGAGTCTGTCATCAAATGTTTGCAGAAAGATAGTTACGAGAATAAATTTTGGGTCAATTGTCATCTTGAGATTTATTTGCTTCAAATCGTTTGGTGACGCGCGTCATGTGACACGGTATGCTACCACGTGCATCTCACCTGTCATTCGATTTCTTTCCCGAGGAACACACGTATGTTTAAGTACAGGAGTCCGATGCTTTGATTCATTATAATTACTATTGTGAAGCAAAGTTTGCATTTTATGCATTTATTTAAGGAGTAGGTCTCTCAAAATAAGACAGAGTTTCGGATCGATTAAAAGGTCAAAGAGGTATTGAGGTCACACCATGTGAAGTGTTCCGTATCCACAGACCTATAGCAATATCCATTTTGATGGATTCTTACAGTATACAGCAGAATCCATTAGAGTATCCATCATTATCCAGTACTGAGAATCCAGCACCGGAATACATAATGGATTCCCCAGGTATCCAGCAAAACTAAGGCTGCGGGGAATACATGCCAAAATCCATTTTGGATAC
>LD387445.1:0-20119 GCA_001465055.1 Ptychodera flava
TGAATTACGTGACAGTGACACCTCAACAAATTTTATCTGGTCACAGTATAAGTGCAGGGTTTTCTCTCGACTGCGCGATTGCGCAAATTGCGCATTTCGAGCCACTTTCTGCCCTTTAAAAGTTACTGACAGCGCGAAAATCGCGCACAAAACACAGCAAGCAAATACGCCCATATGATGGTGACTCAAACGCATAGTGTAGTGAACTGTGAATTTGCTGTTATTTCTATTCAGAACATTCCCCCAGAAAAGACAAAATATCGCCTGTCATTCAATTTTGGTGACGTGTGCATAACGTGGAGTGTACGCATCGAAAAGAAAACACAGTAAAGGACATAGTTGTGCTTCGGTCTCCATGGATACTAGTGCCATTTTATGTTCATGTTTTGATAGGATATGTTGTTTAATGTTATAAGTAAGTATTAAAAATACTGCCCCCTCAAATGTCAAGTTTGCCCCCTAATTTTGATGAATGGGGCAGAAATTGCCCACTTCAGTGAACATGCAGAGAAAACGCTGTAAGTGGCTGAAAAACAAATGCGAAAAGTATGTTATTTTCCTGGATCTATTTGTGTTGATTGTGATAGACATTTGTGAACAGCATAAATGTCACAAAACCCTATTTTAAATGATAAAAATTGTTCTAAAGTTGAACATGAACTTTTTATATTGATGCAGGTTTGTTACGACATGGAAATTCCAAAGAGTGGTTGTGTGTAGGAATTTACAAATTCCCCATCCCCATATGTGGGGGATTTACTTGGTTTAGGTGGGGATTTTCCAGATTGTCTTGCCCCAGGGGGTGGGGCATTTGGCAGATTTCACAGGACTAATTTCCAAATCCCCCACTAAACCCCGAGGTGGGGTGGGTGGGGGTTTACATTGACTGGCGCATAACGGTCAATCTGATTTAAATCAGATGTAGCGTATGGCACTCTGACGCCTCTCACTACGTAGTGAGAGGCGACAGCAAGAGAATACCGCGCCTAAGTATAGCGTCGCCGTACTCTACATCTGATTTTAAATAACCAGATAGACCTAACGGCATGCACTGGAATAAGAATGATATTTTAGCAGCAGTGTCAAACAATCACACCATCCATAGTCCGATAACACAAGGTCGAAATTCGTAATTCGTTATTCACTCATTTGAATATTGCTCACAATTTATGCAATAATATACCGCTCTCCCAGACTTTATTAGACGACAGGAAAGTTTACAAAAACATAGTGTACGAGGTGAAGCCTCGTACATTATCTTGTGCAAAGTTTGCTTGAGCCCATAAGATGACGGGCCAGGGTTAGGTACATTGTTGCTACTGTTTTATAGTTTTGGCAATGCCGGGAAATTTGTAGGAAACATCTGGAATCTTATAACTGGATAATCTGATATAATATCGGTAAAATTTGGGGGAATGAAGAAGCAAAACAAACTTTCTGGACGGCATGTCATGTGCCACTGCACGTTTCTGCGGACGCTCCGACTCGGAGGCATAGAGATTGTTACCAGTAGTCAAAAGTTCCAAACATACCCGCCTGTGAAGGAGTATCCGGTGGCTAGAGCTGTGGACGCATGATCACAGAGTTCCAGCACTAACATAGCTATTGTGTTATGTCCCTGAGCTCAGGCACTTTACACAATGAGGAGGCCGTCATTATTTACTGCCTGAGCGTGTCAGAGGAATTTCATCGGAAACTCCGAAATTTTGAGTACCCCCTGTCAATCATGATGAATTTGAGTCAGTTGAGTACCCCCTATATAACTCAGATATTTTGACTGACTCACCTCACACTTAGAAAAGTTAAATACCAATACATACTATTTGTAAAATTCAGAAAACACAGCAATAATAAAGACTTTTCAAATCCTGTTGTACCTTGCTGGTTTGATCATCGGTAATCTCATGACTACTGAAAAAGGGAAAATCATCAAAATAAAATTAAAAGTCACAACAAAATATACAGATATAAAGCTCACGATATAATCAGTATCCAACCATATTGTTTGATGGGTATCATGACAATGTTTTCACAAGGATATCTTACGGGGCAGAATTCGAACGTACTGGGGGAGAACACGTAAGAGGCTGAGGGGGGAAGTGTAAGAGGGGGCTGTCTCCATATCTTGCATGAGAACTTTTTAGAAATTTATGTGTGTGCAATGGTACAGTCTAGTGCAATCTGAGAGGTGCTTTAATTAAGTTGGTTTTTTACTAAGTAAACCTGTGAGAGCACCCAAGGGGGGGGGGGAAGAGCGCTTTTAATTTGTTTTTACAAAGTAAACCTGCTAGAACACCCCAAGGAAGAGAGGTTTCCCTCTTTCGTATTGAAAAGTTTGAGAAATTGATGTGTGTAATGGCGCAATTTGAGATGTGTTTCAATTTATTTTGCACGAAAAATTGAGTAAACCCACACCCTTCTTCCTCTCCACATTTTGATCAACCCCCTTTGAAGTTTACAATTTTTGAGTGACCCCCTCACATTCTTCCGACCCAGGCCGTAAATGACGGCTCCCTTATTAAGTTGCTTTTGTAAAAAAAACCCAAACAGTCTCTTTATTTTATCTTAAAAAAAACCAGCATGTGTCACTAGTTGCTATACACAATTTTTAAAATTTGCGTCTAAATATTTGTGCTACTTGATACTGTCAAATCCTGACTAGTCTGATTTTTACCACTGATCGTGACGCAGGCAATTTTCGTATTATAAGCTTTAACGTTTATATCAATAATATTTATTGTATACATACATCAGATGCATGACTTTTTGTGACATATCAAATACATTTGTTGAAAGAAATGATAATATATTTTCAGGCAGCATATTCGACAGTGTAGACAACATTGTTCTATTTTCGGTTCTTATAAAGTTTGCCCGATACAGGTCACGCTGTCAACAAGTGTTGGACTTGCCCTGATATGACCTTTATTGTCTACAGGTCTTCCATTTACAAGATGGCCCTCGGTATTTTGACACGCGCGGCGAGACGCAACATTTTGCCATCAAAGGCATCGAGTATTGTCGGGTACTGCCTCCCGAGGGGGTGCCTGTCAAACCACACATCAAGTTCCCTTGAAGGAGAATCACCTGGAGACATAACCAACGAAGGGATATTCAACGAGAGTCATGTAGAGCTTCGCCATGTCCTGAACAAGGTAATTGACGAACTTTGAACTCAGGTGAACGCTGGACACTGTCACAGGCACCCGTTATGCGTGTCATTGTCCACAATGCATAATAAGAAGGCCTTGATACGGCACCCTGTAATTTGTGGTGTAATGTATGCAAGTCTACAGAGGAGAACGAAATGGCCAGAGATGCAGTTTACAAGTGCCAGTGCTAGCATAGCCACAGCTGCAGATGTTGTGTAGCCCATTGTTAGCCGGCCGGCCGATGTAACGTAATGAATGCTTACTTTTATCATTTACATTTTATAAAAGGAAGTGTTTGATAGGTACAGCTATAGTTCACCAAGGTAGTTCTGACACACTGTGGCGGCAGGCTTATGACAACCGATAAAAGATCACTATTCAGAGTAACACTATGTATGTCGCAAGTGCTCGGGCGTCGGGGGCAGGGGAGGGGCTACGCCGCCTCAGGGTAGGGACACGGCGTAGTCAATAGCCCGACACTTGCGACTTATGCACGGAGGTATGGCAGTGGCGGACACCTACATGCATTCGCATAGGGCTATGTTCAGAGATACAGAAATATCATTCGGCAGACATCGGTATTTTCTGTCGAGTGTAGTAAACTGTTGCTTCTTTGTATATTCAACCGAACTTGAAACAAATCGTTTTATTTTTGCCATGCCTGTGAGAGGTAAAATGGCAGGTTACTGTTGAAATGAGGTCATAACATGACTGGTTCATACGTGCTACTGTACTTGTGACCCCATTACCAATGACCTCTTTTCAAAGGGCAGCCTGGTGGGACGGCACTGATGAGATCATTTATCATTCAAATATTATGTTCGGGTGTAAAATGCCATAACATTTTTCTGACCATTTTAAAAGTTTGCCAAACCACATTTGGCCATTCAAAGACGTCCGTAATATTTGACCGATAATTTTTTATATCAACCAAAACTGAAAAGAATGGTGGTGAACAACGGTACATTTAATGGATCAAGTCGGGGGACCTTGAGACAACACAGTGATCAAGAAAAAAGTCTTCACTAGTTTTATCGGACCGATGCCTCTTTCACAATTATTGAATATACTCGTCTAATTAGACGACTTACACTGTAAACATGTAAGTGACATATAACAGCAAATGAGTGAAATTACTGACTTCTGCCATTGACTGTTCTGGCGCTTCTGCTTGAACATAAAAAGAAATCGGAAATATAACAATTAAGATTAATCTGCTCTTGGGCGAACCACTTTCTCTTCGGACAAGAATTGTCTGCTATATGAGAACCAAAACCATGCACGAACTCAGGTAGCTCATATGGGAGACTGTTGCCAGACATGGCAAATACTGTCACGTGATCGACAAAACGCAAATGACAAGATAACAGAATCAGAACTAAAGTAAAGAAAGAACGATGGCAGATTGCAGTCACTGTCCGATCAAAATACTCAGCTCAATTCAAACTGTAACTAGCTACAGTCGTTATTTGAATCGAGAAAACGCACATATTCACCAGAGCATAGCGTGGCGTAGCCATTGCTCGTCACAGAGCAAAGCACTGTTTTTGAATTTGGCGCGATATAAACTTTGCTAATTGATTAATTGAGCGTGACACATATGTTATGTGCACAAAGCGTGGATAAAGCCATCCTCCTCGACTATCCGTTCTTTGAAAATCACATATCAAGAAACTTTCTCATATCACTGCTAGATGTATTAATATATTATTATCATTAATTTTTATTACTATTTTGATACAAGACTGTAACGAAATTTTCGAAGTTTGGATCAATATGTTAGATCCCCCTTCTTTATCATTTAGCTAACTTGTGTGCCTTTAGAGGAACTTTTTTCATAGTTTCAACATCATATTAATAATTAAGCTCAGTTTAGTCTAGTACCGCCAATATCATCACAATGAAAAAACTTTCCTGTGATAAAAACTCCTTTCTTGTGTGTGTGTGGTTTAAAACTAACTCAATTGTCTTCTTTCTAGTTTATTGGAAGGGAAATTAGCCCCTTTGTGGACAAGTGGGAGGCTGCTGAGAGATTTCCAGCCCATCAGCTTTTCAAGAAAATGGGTGACGCCGGATTCCTTGGCATAAATAGACCAAAAGGTAGGCAGCTAACAAGTACAAGCCTCTATTGTTTGAATACACATGATAGCGACAGAAACTTTTATTTACAGATTTTTATAATAACACTCTTACACACAAAATCTTCAGTTAATTTAGATGTTAAGAATGACAAGGTACTGATAATTAAAATGTAGAACAGCTGGCATTTACTGTTTAGCTCGATGAAAATGACTTTTCATTCCGATAAAGGGTAGATTTTGAAAATGTATGTTTATGTTGGAATGAGTAAAACGAGCTATAGATCACTCACCAGCAAATAGAACCAAAATATCTTGCGAGCTTAACATATCTACAAGGAGCATTCTGCCTCAATCTGTTGTATTCTTTGGTAACGTACAGCTATTCACATCAGCTTAATTAGTTAAATTAGTTACTTATCTTTCAACTGTACCAAATCAGAAGTTCAGATGTCAATACGATACTTAACGCACAATGCGGCCGCTTCTATTTTCACGAGCTAGCCTAACGCATAGCCTAAACGCAATGCGTAATTGACTTTTTTAATTCTTTTGTCCGTGTATATATAAGATTGCTGAGTTTATACCTTACTTTTCTACCCTTCAATAATGAACATATGTGTAGCACCCAATAAACATTTTTGAATTTACGAACAGAGTATGGTGGGATGGGTTTAGATTTCTCCTACACTATGGCTTTCACGGAGGAGCTCGGCGGAATCCGATGTGGTGGATTACCTTCAGCAATCGGCATGCAGGCAGACGTAGCAACACAAGGCCTCGACAGGTACGAGTGTGAATTCTCATTTTGTGTACATTATGAGCATCAAATGCAACGGAATTAACATTGTACCGTCGGCAAACAAAGAATTCGAAGGTGGGAAATTATTGTGTACAAACATTAAACAGAGAGCGGCTGTACCGCTTAAAACAAAATCATTTTGGTCAAGACTGGCTCTTCCTGACCTTCCAAGTCCGTAAAAGTGGTATGAAGCTAAAACCTAAGCCTGTGAGTCATAGACAGGTCAAATCAGTTAAAATCATTTACATTGTTTTCTTGGCATTCGAAAATCAATGTTCAAGTCTTTGTTTAATGCAATGTACGGGGTATGTCATGCCACTGGTTTTAAGCAACTTGAGCCGATAGTGACAGAACTTGGCAGGACTAGGGCTAATTCAGACCGGCCCCAAGTCGCTTAGCTTGTCCCCCATGATCCAAGCACCAGCCTACAACCTAGCCTGGCAGTCTGCTGAAGTTCAATCCTTCAATTTATTAGTTTTGATATTTATGTGCCCAGACTTAGAGCAAATCTAGGATTAATTGAGACACAAACGTCAAACAGTATTATACAACTCTGACAGGCGTAATTTTTATCAAAATTTGCGATAATGGCCGCCCATTGCCTTAATAAATAAAAAAGTTAGCCACTTAGCATAACCAAGGGTGAACGAAGAACAACACTTCTTTCTCAAGTACAACGAAAAACCCTTTTGACAAGAAACAGCCTTTATCAAACGCAACAATTATTTCTTGTTGGTAAATATCAGTGGTGATATAAAATCATACGTCATTTCTAGGTTTGGTTCCCATGAATTGAAGAAGCTGTTTTTAGAGCCTAGTATCAAAGGAGAGATGGTTGCTTGTCTCGGAGTCAGTGAAACTGGAAGTGGTTCTGATGTGGCAAGTAGGTAACACCGCTTATGACTCGACTGAGTAAACTCCTCAACCCTCCAGAATCATTACATACCCGGCTATAAAACAAGAACTATATACCGAACATTAGTTTAGAGCGATAAAGAATAAATATAACGCACTTCTACGTACATCAGAAATGCCCTTGCAATCTGTCGTGACTGAGCTGTAGTCTATTAAGCATAAAGAGAACTTAGTTATACCCAAAATACAATTGACGATTTTGAGAAAACAAACCTCTTGTATCTAGTCAATTACATCACAATTTTCCACTCCCGCTCTTTTCAAAATTAAAAGGTTTAAAATTGTTGAATCACAGCGTGTTTCCAGAACCTGCTGCTAAATTTGATTCTCAAAGAATGAAAATTATTGCAAAAATTTTCGATTCCTATTGCGAAGAAATCATAACAAACACGTTGTTTTGATACATATCCTAATTATATAATGTTGTGCAGTTTAGTTTAAAAGTCATAAATTCCCAATGTATGTGTTTTGATATGGACAAAGCACAAAATATCCAGATAATCTCCCATTATGTCATGCTTTTTATAGACGACTCGCAAATAGATCTACTCTTGATAATATTTGATCAAACTGACTCGTAGAGAACAAACAAAGCATGGTACTTTCCTTTGCCAATTCACAAATTCTTTACTCAACGTTTTATCCTCCAGTATAAATTAATTCTATGGTATGGAATAATAAATGGATTTCATATTATGGGAGAGCTTGACTGTGCTGATTCACTGAAGAAGCAAAGCACACATACAAATGCTAGAAGGGTGGTATTACTATTGAGTTTTGCCTAAAACTTAGACTATCCTCTAGTGCTTATTTATTCTTTAAACACTTACTGTTCAGGCATCAAAACTACGGCAGTCAAGAAAGGCGGTGATTACATCATCAATGGTGGTAAGATGTGGATAATCAATGGGATTCAAGCAGACTGGATGTGCTTGCTGGCTAACACTGGTGATGGGCCCCCGCATCTGAATAAATCAATGATCTGTGTTCCCCTGGATACAAAAGGTAAATATCAGCACCAAACTAGCATGTGGTAGTCGTTTATTATTTGTAAAAGTTTGATTGAAATGTTTCAACTTTAATCACCTGTTCTTTGCCCTGGAGTACTGTGAAATATCTGATATTTGACTTGACAATGAAGGAAATATAATAATAATAATAATAATAATAATTAATATAAGTATTATATAGAAATAATAATGCGAATAATAATAGGTTCAATTTCCATGAAAACTTCACCATAGGGGTATTTTGGGTCGAAAAGACCAAATATGATATCGATTTTACTGCCCCATGTTTCCATGGTAACCATTTTAGGGGTTGAAAATTCCAGTTTTTCTAATATCCCATGAAAAGCTACTTTGATTGTTATGAAAATTATCTAGTGGGGGAGTTCGAGTCAGACAACACAAAAAAACAGACTTATTTTAATGTTTCGAGTTGCCATGGTAACCAATTTGGGATTGAAAATGTTACTTTTTCCCTAATTCCTATTGATTGATGTAAAAAATTGATAATAAGGGTTTTCTGGTTAGCCCACCAAAAAAAATCACACTCATTTTAATGTGAGATGTTTCCATGGCAACCATTCAGGAGTAAAAATTACCGGTGTTTCAAAGATTCCCCCAAAAATCCAGTAATCAACAGAATGTGTTATATCAAAGGGATATTTTGGGTTAGAAAGACCAAATATCCAGTGTAAAAATCCATTAAATCAACATCAATATTATACCAAAGGGTTATTTTAGGTTAGAAAGACAAAATATGATATCCATTTTTACCTCTCCTGTGTTTCCATAGTAACCTATTTGAGTTTTAAAATTTCATTTTTTTTTCAAAATTCCATTAAAAGTAATCCTAGTAACTATGCAAATGGTCTCCTAAGTGTATTTATCACAGCATGAACTCAATGTTCATTTTTGTTTTATTTTGCCATGGTAACCTATTTGGGAACCACAACGTTTTTTATTTAAAACAATAGACCCTTGAGTGGGTCTATGTTAAAACATAATTCACTGTTTTTTATTTATTTTATGGATTTCTAAGTATCAACTTTTAACGTTTGTTCTATAATAATAATAATAATAATAATAATAATAATAATAATTGTAATTTCTTGCCTTCATTGTAGGAAGAATAATAAAGATAATGTACATTGAGGCCATTCTTGTCAAAATTGTTTTCCGTTTATTTTAGTGTGTTTGAATTAATTTTATATAGACCAGAAAAAATTTTTCAAGCATTTTTAATTTTGTTTCATGCAGTCATCCCAAATAACTGTTATAGAGTATAGTACCAACTTATTATGCATTCATCGAATTAATTTTATGCCTTCAAATTAATTTTATGAACCCAATTCCCCTTATCACCCAATGTACCATTATTTATCAGAAGCAGTAACAGTTTTTTTGTTTTATTTAAAACATAATTCACTTGTACTTATTTATTTTGTGGATTTATAATTAACTACATATAATAATGTTCATTTTATAATAATTTATTTTAATTTCTTTGCCTCATTCTAGGAAGAATAATGAAGACAAATTATTTCTGATTCTTTAACTAAAGTAAAATTATGGCCATGTAGTGGTGCATTATTTTTTGTGTGACCTGGCGTGACCCCATAAACTCTATGATTCTGATGATTAGCTAGATCTCCCCTTTCCATGGTAGCAATGGCTAAATTTGAACATGGTCCTTGTATACCTTTAAACATTTTTTTAAAACCCAGCAGGCCAAGACAAGGGGCAATATTACAAGTTAAATGTTTCATGTTTAATATTGCCCAGGGCTTGAAATAAACTTTTTTCCCTGGTAGTCCACTTGGGCAACCATGTTCTGAATGTGGTAGGCCGGTGACTATGGCTGGTAGCCCATGCATATTTTAGATCAGGGGTATCTTCGACAAGAAAGGGCTATTTTACAAGGTTCTGCCCATGAAGTGAATTTTCTAGTCTTTTGATGTGTATACTTGCACACCTTTAATGCCCAAGGAAACAGGTGTAATGGACGACAGTGGGACTCAAAAGTTTTGTGACCTATAAACAACCCGTTTCACTCTCATAGTTGTATGCAAATTTTAAAAGTCGCCATGACAACATGACAACAATATGGCATTTTCAGCACTGAGATATACTGTAGCAGGGCTAAAAATAGACCTTGGCCCTTCTGTTGGGAGGAGACAGAGTGTACGTGTCATTGTGATTGATACATTATTATCAAAATGCAACGACAATTCATTTTATTGGTCATCGTTTCCTGTGCCTGTCATTCAAGTACGTCAGTTCAGATATGGAAACTTTGTTGCATAGTTCCACCGCACGGCCGGTCGTCTCTAGAACAAAGTCATACTATGGCAAATTTCTACGCCCAGCTGGGTTTGACTGCATTTATCTAGCTCGTCCTAAAGTGACGGACGCATCTTTCAACGTTTCAGCTTGGTGAAAAACGCATTTATTGATTCGCCAAAGGCCTGTGGACTCGCTTATTGTTTCCACAAGTGCTACATGGACATAGGAAAAAGTTGTTGAATACTCACTGTTTCAGTGAATCCGTCATGATCAGAGTTCTCAAATCAAAAAATGTTGCCGAGCTCGAATACAAATGTCTTCTCATTAAATTACGTCATTGTTATACAAGAGTTAGCCAAAGTCAGTCACCCTGATTTTTTCAAAGTTTGGAGACGGCCGGCATTTCCATCTGAATGATTGAACGACGTGAAACGCAAAATTCCATTGCATATTATCTGGCAATATTTACAGTAGAAATACGGTATACCGTCGCTCCACGCCTCCATGTCCAGGTTCGTATACGCTTATACTCCACAAAATGGCCACAGGCCGCGTGAACTTTCTGAAAGGATTTCCTAAACGTCCTACTTGTTACCTTAGGGACTCACTTGTGATCTCCTGAAAAGTATTCTCTGCAGTAATTCCAGTTTCTGTCAACATGCAAAGCTCAACGACAAGATTATAGCACGAGACGTAGTGTACAGACGACACATTCACGCGCAAACGAGTGCGCATGCGTGAAGTTATATTTGCAGCACAGATTTCGCGGAAAGACTCATGCTTTTGCTCTATTTCCATCCCAAAACTTCCTCGATCGCGTACAGTAAATGCACATGAACAAAATAAAACCCAACAACGTCAGCACAGGCCTGGGAGAGGGTTTATGGTTTTCGCCACAACTACAAATGCCACGCTAAAGATACATTTAACATTCCACTGGCATGGCATAGACTCTCCACAGTCGCTGTGCCTTGTTTGTGGGCGCCCACGACTGCCACGATGGGCCTGCGATCAGAAAGGCTACGCTGTGCAGCTCAGCAGCTGTGAGCACACGCTGCCAGAGACAACGAGTGAATATTCATAAGGGTAGTGATGTCAAAAGAAACACCTATCTATCTGGGCGGAGAGAATATACGTACGACAATTAGAAGTCACCCCTATTGACAAAATTAAAATAAACAACATCTTTTTCATATTTTCAGAATTCCCACAGCTTCAATGAATTGTTATTAGATTTCTATATAATACTTATAGCCCCCAAACTTGTAATAATAATAATAATAATAATAATAATAATAATAATAACAATAATATGATAATAATTTATTCTTCTAAAGCGTATAACATAGAAATACACTATCTCTATACGCTGTACATTTAAAATCTGAATAAATAGTTACATAACACAATAAAATACATACAATGCATTGGTTCACTAGTCTAAAAAATATACACAAAGGTAAAACAATTTAAAATTTAAAAATTATTTTGTCAATAAAAAGTCTAAAAAGCTGTTTTAAAAAGGTAAGTTTTGACCTGCGATTTAAAATTATTAAAAATGTTGGTTGATCGAATGGCCTTTGGTAGCTTATTCCACAGCTTAGGAGCACACACTGAGAAAGCTCTGTCGCCATAACTCTTATTCATCTTAATAAATATAACAATACACATGCCATACATTGTAATTGTTGTTGATTAATGATTTTTTGGACAGGGTAATCATTCAGGTCACAACAAATTCAGTCCCTTATTCAACCAGTATTCTGTGCTTGAGAACTGTTGAAACATTGCTCAAATGTTGTATAATAATCGCAATCATACCAATCCATAATCCAATAACACTAGGTCAAAATTTGTAAGACAATAGTTGTAAACATAGACACAAAACAGCACAGAACAGACAGTAAATAGACGGTACAAACAAAGTCAAATTCATGAAAGAAAGATATATGGACCTCTGGCCAAAAGACCAAGAAGTGATGTCAGGTGTTTCGAAAATAGTAAGCGCATCCTGCCCCACATGTGGCACCCGCCAAATATCAATCTGTAAGTCAGATAGGTAGTGGTCACTAACTAAGGCCCAATGTCACCGATGCCATCAGTGATCATTTGTCGAAGAGAGATATTGTATTTATCTACCAGCTTGCGATACCTGCCAAAAAAGCGTTTGAATGTAGAGACAAGTCTTGCTCTGGTGTAACCTTGATTTAACAGTTTGAAAGAGAGATGGCCATGTCTCTCTACAAAATCACCATATGAACTGCATGCTCTTGCATATCGTATAAGCTGGGAAATGTATACCCCATAAGCAGGTGAGAGTGGAATATTACTGATGAGGTGTGGAAAATTAATTATACTAAAGTTGAAATCATCTCTCTTGTCATATAGCCTAGTAGAAAGGTGACCATTGGAGTCAAATTCAAGTAAAATGTCCAGATATGAAGCAGAAGAGGCCGTTTCTGTAGTTTCTTTAATCTCCAATTCTGGAGGATAAATCATAGCGAGATATTTACTGAATTCAGAGTTATTCAATGAAATAACATCTTAAGTTACTAAGTTATCTTACTAAGTTATCTTAGTAACTAACCGTTCAAACTTCTGGCGAGCTTGGCTTGCATTTCGTTGAAAGTCCAATCAAATTGCTGTGCTGTGTTTGATAGAATACTGTTTAAGCTTCCCATGATCAGATTTTGCTATATTTGCATTGTCTTCACTAAGATGAGTGAACCTACATGCAGTATAATGGGGATGACAATGTTTAAAACAAAGTCAAGATACTTCTGTACTCATTATTTGAGCAATAAAGTTCACGGGTATACTATGAAAAGTGGGCAAGTGCCGCAGGTCCTTTCTTTGTGCATATTGAGTGAAAGGGTCAAAATCGAATGGTATGCTGAATTTACGCACACAACTCTAATCCTTTCATGCCCAACTCCAGTTACCGAATTACAAGCTGCATTTGCTATTACTAATTGCGTTAATAATATTTACAACGCTTCAAGCCAAGCCAAAAACCCAACATCACTATCAACAATGCATCTAGAAAATAGTTGGCTATCTGAACATTGAGTACGTTGATGTGATTTATGGAGTAAACCAACTATTTCATGGTTAGCATATCGGATAAAATCAATGCAAAATGTTGTTTGATGATTTCTATAACAATGCCGTGTGTACGGTTCATCAGGTGTCACCAAATGCAGGGAAATCAAGAAGCTGGGAATGAACTCCTTAGACACTGCAGAAATCTACTTTGAAGACGTCAGAATACCACAGAGCTATCTGATTGGACAAGAGGGCATGGGATTTACATACCAGATGATGCAGTTCCAGTTGGAAAGAATGTTGATTTCTTGCTTATGTGAGCAACACATTGACATTGATCACTACGAAAGCGCTCTTTTTGTCATGAACCCGAGCCCCTAAACTTTGAATGATAACAGCCTCCATGGTGCTTTAACATCATCATGAGGTCATAAGCAATGGCATTATATCCTATGATTTGCTATATGTACCTCAGGTTACTCCCGAGCCTCTGCTGAAATACGTGAAACGGCTCATTTTAAGTAGGGTTCGAACTCACAACATACGAAATCCGGTCACCTAGTCGAGAACGACGGACAGAAGCGCCAGGCCAAATATGCACTGTCAAAAAGAGTGGTTCAATAACTGGGCTAAGTTGTTATTTTTCTCTTAATGCGACCCCTCCACACGTTGAACAGTTCATGAAGCACTCATGCTCGTACACTCACTATCACACATCGCATATACAAACTTTATCGAAGAAATCTCATAAATAATATCGTCATACTGCAGCAAAGTAAAAGGATTAAAATACACAATATATACCCAGGACAATATATATATATATATATATATATATATATATATATATATATATATATATATATATATATATATATATATATATATATATATATACACTCTAGATTGACTCGGTGTCGGTATAGGTCATCAGCACATGGAATACGCAATATGTAAAATACGCTGATAGTTTAAATCGACAATGTCCAATAGATTCCACGTGAGGTAAGGTTAACCAATAGACCAAAGCATTTATAGTATAAATTAACTTCTCGAGTTTAAAAGACGTGTAAATCTGAACTGAGCTTAACGTGATTTGAAATGAATAGAGTCAATAACTTTGCTGGTACAGTTATTAATTTTGTGTTTTCTCATCTATTTGTTATATTTGGGGTTATCGTAAGCAATACATTGAAAAAAATACTCTGAAAAAGAAAGATGCCAATTTTGCGCGTAAAACATCTTTCACTTATTCCTCTTATTGTCTTAATAGAAGTAGGGATCTACATAAAACTAAATGAACACAAAAAGTTTATGTTTTGTTTCCTTCTATACAGTGTTACTTCCAATACAGGATATGATATCAGAGACAATTAACTACACCAAACAGCGGAAAGCATTTGGAAAGTCCATCCTTGACAATCAATCCGTACATTTTAGACTGGCTGAACTTGAGACAGAACTAGAACTCTTAAGGTCTTTGATATACCGTGCCACAGGTGAGTATAAACAAATTATGAGGTGAATCTCAATAAACAAGATACATTGGTCACAGTACACTGATTATTACCCTTGGAGTTTGGTATAAAATGCTGATTTTTACTGCCATAATCCCGAAAAAGGAAAGTTATCAAAAACAGTTAAAATACTACCTATAATTTTATTGACATGAATGATCGTGATGTAAATCGTATGAGTTCAGGACACGCATAAGAGGGACCTGTATTGTTGGCTTCAGTACTCACACTACAAAATATTTTTTTCAGAGTCCAAATATCTAGTTTCATATGTAATTCCTCTATGAAATCTAATTAGACATTTGAGCACTACTTAAGGCAAAAGGATTAACATATTTATTTTGTGCAAACAAAATATTTATTTTACTCTACTATTTCATCTCGACTATTGCAGCCATGTACCTTCAGGGTCAGGACATCACTAGACTTGCCTCCATGGCTAAGCTGAAAAGTGGAAGGTTAGTCAGAGAAACAGCCGATGCTTGTCTGCAATATTGGGGTGGAATGGGTTTTACAGATGATGTGCTCATCAGCAGATACTACAGGGACTTCAGGTATGCAAGATGTCTCTTCTTTCCCTCATCATTTGAATAAACACTATCCATTTTTTTCCTTTTCAGCGCATTAATTCAACAGTACTCCTTATGAGATCCAGTGAGACCCTTGATTATTTTTTCAAAGGACCGACCAAAATAAAATCCGAATCTGTTCGATCACTAGCCAACTGTACATTGTTCAAACATAGACAAAGCATACGGTTGACCATCTGTACTTATTACTGTTTACGTGTTCTTTCTTAAAAAGTCGAACTCATTTACAAAATCAAAATGCTTTCGAAAATGTATCAATTAAAAATCTCTGATATTGATGAGCCTGTTGCCCAAGCCTGAATTCATATTATTCGCAATGTTCTACACGACAGACGGATTTTTGTCCGGAAATAAATTCTGTTTCTTACAAAACCGATTCTTGCTGCACATACACAAGCTGTGTACACACTTCAGTAATTTGACATGATTTCAAATATTGAAAACAGAAAACGGAACAACTATACGTCAAACAAACATTTTGATTTAAGATGACAGATTATAGCCAATCAAATGTAATGTATTTTATTTTGAACAGAGCAATGTCAATCGGAGGAGGAGCAGACGAGGTAATGTTGACGATTATCTCCAAGTATAAGGGATCATTACCTACACCGACGAAGAAGAAGAAGAAGTGATGTCTCCATGTTTGATTTCTTCCTTTGAAATCTGTTTCCTCAAACTTTAACTAAACCATGATGCAACTTATATTGCAGGTGCCCATAATTTAGTAAAGAGTACGCATTATTCTGTAAACATGGCAACGCATTTATCGGTTCAATGATATCAACGGTACCTCGATTGTTATAAGTGACATTAAATGACAACTTTGAAAATGTATTAACCCTTTGAACCCGGCTCTGACTTACAAAACGTTACATAAAAGTTACTAGTATCCAAGCTTATGGTATATTAATGGGATTCTGCCAAAATTAAGAATTAAAAATATTCTTTCGAACATTCCTTGCCCTTTGCACTATCCAACCTTATGTTTAAGGTTAGGTTACGTTGAGTTGCAAACGCTTTGACATTGGTGATGAATATCAGAAGACTTGATACATATACTCAGCAAGGATTTTTTATGTCTGACTTCCATATCCAGACCTTATATCGACCAGTTCATCCTGAACACGATACAGAGAGAATAGCAGTCATTATACATGCACTCGTGTCAAGAAGAATTCTGTATGATGGTGTTTGTGGCAATATTCTTATGTTGTAAAGTTTTCGGTTTATAATGCCGGTATTTTTTGAACATTTTATGATAAGAAAAGCTCGTTGGAAATATAAAATGTCAAGAATGTCTGATCTCTTTATACTTAAAATCATAAACGTTTTGTGTTCAGCTTTTTCTAATTAAACCATCGCCCAACGGTAAGTTTACTTTTCTGCAATCTATCACACCACTGACGTTGCAGGCATTTGAAATGTCCAAAAAGTTGTTGGCTGGATAAATGGCAAATGATGAGAAGAAGCACTTTTGAAAGTTCAAGCTGTCTGTCCAATTATCTCCCTATTTTTTAAAGATTATTTTGTTCTTAGATATGTTTAATCCTTTGAGCGCCAAAGACAATTTTTGTCTCCTTTAGAAAATATACTCCAGTCGATTTTTTTCGAATTTTTGTCAAAATTTTGATAGCAAACTGTAACCAATGAAATGTAATATCTATTAAGTCCAACATCATCAAAAAATTCCAGAAAAATTCATAAAAATCGGTAAAAATTTTGCACTAAAATTTTGGAGGGAACAATTACAGCACTCAAAGGGTTAATCTGTCAAACGGCATTCGCTTCGTTCTTGTACGCTAGTCTAGGCCAGTTTTTACGACAGGCATATCCCAGTGCTTATATTCCTTGCATACCACTGCCGGCGTTTGCTATCTTCCAATCACAGCGCTGTCATGCGCTTGAAAAATATTTTGTTCACAGTTACGTTTGCTGTAACTAAATTCTCTGTGACTTCAAAATCAGGGCCCAAATGAGGGGCTACCTCACACAATTTTGGATCGGAGTGAACCCAAAATTAGGAATTTACGAATATTTAAAATTCAAAGCGAGCCACAATTAATTTTCATTTCGATGGCAGAAGCGAAATTTTGCAAGAGTCGCCCACATGTGGTGGAGATTGGCAGTACAGAATTGAACGAAATTTTACTGAGGTTTCTGTGCATCTGCGAGTATAGTTGAATGAAAATGAGAGAGAGAGAGAGAGAGAGAGAGAGAGAGAGAGAGAGAGCGTTGATGATGAAAGAAGATTGTATATAAGGAGAAAATATGAGGAGCATCAAGTAAAATCTAGTTTATGAATGGATGTACTACAAAGAGGGACATCCACAGGTTAAACTTTAATTTTTGCGCAATATATATGCAAGTAGGCCCATAGCTTTGCATATATAGAGGTTGTTATGAAGTTGATTTGCATAAATAAATACATTACATCATGATTCAAGCGGTAAATTTTGCATAAGGTGATCGACATTCTGCCGAAGTGGGCGTGCGAAGTCAAGGCTCCCCAGCGATAAAACAGTAAGTTTCAGTTGTCCCGATGTTTTTGGTACCAGTGTACACATAGTACTGTGGGTAAATAAGGGAGTGAAGTGACAAATTGCGACGGATATCACTGAGTATTAAAACCTCCAATCGTCCTAAAGGTCATTTAAGGTCACATGAGTGTTCGCTGTTGTTCGCCATATTTGAAGAATTTAAGCTTACACAGAAAGGTCACAGATGTTAATGCTGCGCTTTGCATGTTGCCATGACAAACGAGGACGGTAAATTTCGTCCGGCCAGAAACGCAAAATTTCATTATTATTATTATTTCATTATGCAAATATTTCACCATTTTTTACACCTGGATACGATCGTCTTTCCTCCGACCAGCTCCCCCGAATAGTCCCAACACTGCAGATACATTGCACTGTGATGCTAATTTTCTTATCTCCAGCATATATAGACCTGGTGTGGTATGACAAAGACTCTTTAAGTGGCAGTTTCTCTCATGGCCAATTTCATGCAGGGATTCCATGTTCTCTGGATGGTAGTGTGTAGACAAGAAATAAGACGAAACTGAACAGTGCATACATCTTACTTTTGCATCATTACCCTGGAAATACAATTCAGCCCTCGATTTTTGCCATGTGCATTGATATTGCTGCATGAGAAATTACAGCCAAACTTCCATTAGGCCTATACCGTAGATTTCCAAATGTTCCTTTACAAATGTCACGTGTATGCAGATTCACAGATCAATCCGAACCCTGACGATACATGTATTAACGATACTGGGAAAAAAACCGTTGAGTCAAAACTATAAAGTTGCTTTTTGTAAAGGCAAATCACTCTTCCAATTTTATCTCCACAAAGAGAATGTGTCACCAGATTCTAAACACTTTTTAATTTGCATCTGAAATGTCTTTTGTGCAACTTGATACTGTCAAAGCCTGACTAGTCTGATTTTCACCACTGATCATGACGCAGGCAATTTTTGTATTACAAGCTGTAGCTTTTACAAGCTTTAACATTAATATCAATAACATTTATTGTATACATACATCAGATGCATGGCTCGTTGAATCAAATACATTTATTGAAAAAAATGATTATATATTTTCAGGCCGCATATTCGGCTGTGTAGACGACACTGCTTTATTTCCGGTTCTTATAAAGTTTGCCCGATACAGGTCATGCTGTCAACATATATTTTCCAACCATAATATAGAATGACAACTTGCCTTTTGTTGTGAACAGATGTTGCTTTTATGACCTGATATGACCTTTATTACACACAGGTTTCTCATTCGCTGACCCATTTACAAGATGGCCCTCGGTATTTTGACACGAGCGGCGCGACGCACCATCTTGCCATCAAAGGCATCGAGTATTGTCGGGTGCCTCCCGAGAGGGTGCCTGTCAAACCACACATCAAGTTCCCTTGAAGGAGAATCACCTGGAGACGTAACTGACGAAGGGATATTCAACGAGAGCCATGTAGAGCTTCGTCGTGCCCTGAACAAGGTAAATGACGCACTTTGCACTTTGAACGCACGACGTCACTGTCACAGGCACCCGTCATGTGTATCAGTGTCCGCAATGCATATATTAGCCTTCACACCAGTAAATTGTGGTGTAGTGTAGGCAAGTCTACAGAGGAGAACCAAGCTGGCCAAAGGTGCAGTTTACAATTGCCAGCGCTACCATAGCCATAGCCGCAGATGATTGTACGGTGTCGAGTTGTAGTAGTAGCGCAGATGACCCCATCGTCAGCTGGCCGGTCGATGCACGTCATTAATAGTCACTCTCATAATTTGCATTATCGAACAATACCCCACGGTCGACCTAAAATTTCACAAAAGGGAGTGCTTGATATAGCCTGTACAGCTTTAGTTCACCGGGGTAGTTCTGACACCCACAGCAGGCTTAGCAACTGTAGCAACCGATAGCAATTCTCTGTTCAGAGAAGCCCTATAGGCCTATGTTGCAAGTGCTCGGCCGTTGGGGGCAGGCCGCCTCCGAGCAGGGAGACGGCGTAGTCAACAGTGACAGTGACCCGACACTCGCGCGCGACACGACATATACACGGAGGTATAGCAGCAACGGATACTACATTCACGTAGGGCTCTGTTCAGAGATACAGAGATACATGTACATGTGTCATACGGCAAACATTTCTTATTTTCTGCGAGTGTAGAATACTGTTACCTTTTTAGTACACGTTCAACCAAAAAACGTCTGAC
>LD387456.1:11514-23026 GCA_001465055.1 Ptychodera flava
TTTTCAACCACTTGCTCATTGCATAGACTAAATCTTATCTGTAAAAGCACCTAAACAAAGGCTGAATTGATTACAAAATTTCATCACACACAATCAATGAAACATTTCTGAGAATTTTAATCGGTCAGGACAAATGATTTAATTTAAATGCTAACAGTAAAATAATTAAAACAGCCAAAGATAATATTTGTTGAGTCATTTGCTTTAAAATCTACCAAGGCTTGGTATCTTAGTAACCTTGTTATTTCAATGGTACTGTATACGGGCTGTACTGCTCAGTCATCAAAAATTTATCAGATTCTCAGACATGATAACTATTTCCTTGAAAATTTCCCTCTAATTTAGCCTTTTTCCTGCCAGACAGTAATAACTGAAAATGCAAAGTACAGTCCTGTGACGTATCAGTAATTTTTAATAATATAAATAGCTTGCGTCCATGGTAATGCTCCCATTTGATGATGACAATCTCAGTTCGTTTGACATGTCAAATATGAAAGCTTTCAGATTATGCCTTCCAGAAATGATGATACTTTGGCTGAAAATGGGAGATTTGCCCAAGAAAATGGCCAAATTTGATTATTTACTCAAATCTTCATAAAATCACCTCAGACGCCTCCTATTAAATTCCAATATTATATGTCTAACAAATACTTTTAGCATTTTACAGGGAGTTCAGTGGAATTTCAGTTTGGCTCCAAAAAATTTACATATTATCATTATTTCATCAAAAATAGAATAACTTACTCTTTGTTACCAGTCTAAGGGGAAAAATATATTGCATAATAAGTGTTATGGACTCTTCTTACACATTTACATATTTTCATAATCATTCAACAAGGATTGAATGAAGTGACATCCCAAGGGGCTGTAAAAAGCAAACCATAAGCTATTGCAATGCAGCATCTGGAAGGAAAATGAGGACAATTCTTTAAGGCCAGAAAAAAAAATCTGAATCGCCGTTTCTACTTTGCCCGATTTGGAATTTTTTTATTTCGACAAATTCATACTTCTGCATATCAGTTTTAACCTGAGAGCATGTTGAAATACTCACAATACGTTGTGCAGAAACTGACTGTATATGTAATTCCCTCATAATGTTACTGTTGAGAAATATAGTGTTGAATTTAAACCAATCTCAGTGTATCTTGTCTGACATATTTCTGGGTAGCCTAAAAGGGGAAAAGATTATTTTGCATTGTCTGCATCCCGGCAAAAAATCTGAGGGACCATGGTTACCTTTGGTCTAAAAAAAAATAAAAATTTATGCTCGCTCCTCTTGAACCTTGGTCCAAAAAATCCGATGAACAAGATTTTTTTTTCCTCTGGCCTAAAAAGTAATTTTTCATCAGGAGAGAAAATGAGAAAAAATCTTTAAAATGTCATTTTTTAAACTCTATACAAATTAGAGAATACATGAGTATAGCCATGCATCCTTAGGTATTAACGCTATCTGACGAGTGGTTTCCAAGAACAGTAAAGTATATTTATTTTTTGCTCCAGCAAAAAAAACTGAAATATGTCTGTTCCACAGATGGTGATATGCCATCGAATCAAATTGCAAGCACATCAGTATCAAAATCTATATAAGTATACAATTTGTAAAATTATCTGCAGTATTGTATCGGTTGTTTTTAATGCAGAGGCATCCGTTTTGAGGTGAGGGGGTCATTCGAGAGTCATGCTAATGGGCCATGTAAAACAACGTATTTCAAAAGATCCACTAACTGAAGTGGCTTTTGTTCGGAAGCACGTAGGGTTGAGTATAGTTTCAAAAGTTGCCATAGGAGTCACTTTTTTTAAGAGGGATCAGTGTTTTAACCATGAACAAAAAACAATCCACTGCACAAGAAACAATATTTTCACTGTTGACTAAGTTGTCCAACAGTGCAGTGTGACACATGACAGTGTGCCGTATCTCAGTGAGTCGACATTTGACATTTCAACCTTTCAACCCTAGCTTCCACCATTTTGGCGGTAATATCATATTCCATATTCAGAAGCAGTTCATTTCTGCAAATATTATTCCAGTGTCCGGGTGAGTATTCACTCATTATTGCATTTCATGAACTTCCATAACTTCCCTGGCAAAAGTTTCTCCCATAGTATTGCCAATTGCCAGTTTAATGTTCGGAGTTTTAAGTATTATTTGCACCTGAGCTTTGGAAAAATTGAGGACCCCTCTAGATCACTATTTCCTCCATGGCTTTTGTAATCACGTACGTGGTACGTTCTTCACTTTTGCTGATGGATTGTAGAGTTTTCACTGTTCAGACTTCTAACCCATCTACCTCAACCCACATTGCAATGTTTTCACAGAGTTTGGTAGGATGGAGCTTGTTGTCAAAATTCTTCTGCATAAAAGTCTTTGACCAGTTACGCCAATCCAGTGTGCAATGACATTACCTTATTATGGTTAAAACTGGTTTGTACCTCATGCTTCTATCATGTCATACATAATTTGTGTTAAACAAAAGTCACATTCTCTGAGCAACAAGTACATCTAGGAAGCCTATATTACAAAACAGTGCTATACAAAAATGGTGATACCAATAGAAGGTTGCAAGTTTTAATTGACAGTGTTGACAAAATTATACATTTACAACTGGCACGTTATATGGATGGCTGCATGATTTCATGTATGAAGTTTCTTCCCAGGTGAACCCACATATATTGTAGTTGTCTCAAGATTGGTAGACATTGTAAAACCAGTTAATAAGGTAAGTTAATTATTAGCAAAACTTCAGCAATTACTGCCAGCCAAGATACTCATTTTTGGTTTAATACATGCTTTTCAGTGTATGCTCACAAGATATTACTTAAATGGATGAAAAAGAAAATAGCCTTTTGAATCAACTTGATTTTAGTCAGATATTAATGAGACAAATTATTCTTTTCACATTTCTGGTTATTGATGTGATAGGGGAAGTGTACCAGTTACTGTTACGATAAAATTATCCACTGTAAAAAAGTTGTCTGAACATGTACAGAAATTCTAAAAATGTGCAGAAAAATAAAACACAGTGAAAGTAGAGGGTGAACAACAAATTAGCAAACAAGTTGTGGCGCAATCAGTCATAAAAATTATTGTATTTTCCCTGTAAAATTACACACACACACACACACACACACACACACACATATGTATATAGATAGATAGATAGATAATGTATATGTATCTGAAATGTTTGTTTGTAATGTTATGTTACCCACTATGGTAACCTTGCCATTTAATGTTATGATATCTTTGGAAGAAATTTTACTTAGTTAAGAAAATTCGAATATTGCTGCTTCTGTTTTCTTTTTTCAAAAATCCATGAATAGTATTATCCTCTCTCTTACTCTTGATATTCAAATAAATATAAATTCAAGGAAATTGGTCAATTCAAAGTACAGGGCATCCCTCATTGGCTTACTGTAAATTCTTTCATTTTACTCCAGGAAATGAGCTCTGAAGGGCACAGAATGGATGGAAATTTAAAAATTGTAAGTATAATTCACAATGCATCAAGTAGAAACTTTTTGGCTTAATTTTAAAATTTTAAAATGTATTATATTTAAGGATTAAAACACACCCAGCAACGGTGTACCATAAGATTTTGACCAGTTCACGACAATAATGCATGAGTGAGATTGAGTGCATATATGAAGTGAACTTACGCATTAATCCTTATTTTAATGCGTGTGAGACGGCTGTGGTGTTGACTCAATCACTTAATCCGCTGATACGGACAGAGAATTAGCAAGTTGGCAATGTTTTTGGAGCAATTACAGAGGTGTATACACAAGTTGGAGAGGAGATAAGGACTTGTCGGTAATAATAAAGCAGTCAGACGGTGTAGAGTTGAACTCTTTATTTGAAATATCACAGTCAAAATTAATAAAATCAAATAAGGTAAACCATTGCACAAAAAACACCTTCCTCCCCACCCCAGGGGACTTTCCCCTGTACCCTGTGTACACAGGGGAGGGCCTGGTAATCTGGTTGTTGTTGTTTGTATTGTTATGTTTATATTAGTCATGTTGTTGTTGTTGACCAATAAAATTCAACAAACATAACTATTGTGTTGTTATTGTTTCAAACGTAATGTAGATGTCATAAGAAACACTACAAGGACCCTATTGTTATTTGACCCAATGCAACTCTCCTCCAAATTGTAATTATAGGAAGAGACTATATGTTAACTATAAAGAGAGTTGCATTGGGTCAAATAATGATAGTGTCGTAGTGTTTCTTATGACATTTACATTACGCTTGAAACAACAACAACACAATAGTTATGTTTGTTGAATTTTATTGGTCAAAACAACAATAACATGACTAATATAAACATAAACAACAACAACACAAACAACAATGACAACAACCAGATAACTGGGTCCCCCTATGCTAGTACAAATACTTGCGCACCATAATATTGTGTTGTTGACAATTCATTCACTGCAATGTTGATATTGCATGAAATGTGTGATTGTTCTTTACACTGACTAGATTAAATTGAAACATAAATTTAGCAGATACTGAAATACCATTGCATTTGTTTATTAAGGGGCCTGGTACTGGCTATAAATCCAATCTTTGATTTCAGGTGATTCTGTAATTGTGTCCAGGTTGTGATAATATCATTACACAAACTGAGTGTTGGGGACATATTCCAGGAACTTGTAGTCATAAATAACACTGATTTAAAGGGACAACGTCAGCCATTTTCATGAATTTCGTTCGATACAAGATACTGCTTATATTGTTTGACATGTTGAAAGATACTGAATGAATGGGTGACCATGCATAATTCAACCCTGGTTTTAGACACGATATATGAAATCATAGCGATAATGAATTAATGGTCATGACCATTAATTCATTTTCGCCATGGTTTCATTTAATTTGTCTAAAACTGGGTTCGAAGTATGCATAGTCACCCATTCATTCAGTATCTTTCAACATGTCAAACAATATAAGTAGTATGTATCTCGTATCAAACAAAATTCATGAAAAACGGCTCACTTTGTCCCTTTAAATGACATAACTTTTCATAGATCTATTAACTGATATTGCTTCTTTGGTAGCATATATCCATCATCAAAAGAGGAAATACACTACACGAGAGTTTGTCAAAAACAGGCAAATCACTGTGTCCACTGTGCCCAGAGGAAAAGTTCAAAGCAGCATGGCTTAATAAAGTTAAGAAGCATCTTCTCACACATGATCATGGCATAATTCTAGAAGGTAATTAAGCTTTACGAAATAATTTGTTAAATTTAAAGTGGGGTGCTATATTTTATGAGTGCGGCACCAATTTGTTAATTAATCTGTTAAAACATGAAGGTATGATCCAAATCAGCGAGCAGTGATACTTCTATGCATGCCCTTCAGTTAGCACATTTACACATTCCAACGTTAATTTGAAAATAAATTTATGAAATAATGCATAAAATTCGCAGCTGTAGCGGCTTCAACAAATGACTGAAATCAGTCTATAGGCATAGACAATAGAGTTTCTCTACTGTCTATGGTCTAGGCATGTTCAAGCATCAGCTAATATGGCCTTATACTTACATAAATTAATTTAATATGCAAATGACCAATTAGTGATATGTCACATTCATCAAACTTTAAGCATAATTTAATTTAGGTATAACCAGGGTACCTAAGAATTTTGATCAAATACAGTACATTCACTTTTGATATATGGCCTAAAAACAGAAAGTTATTAAATATCCAAATGAGCTGATAATTGGCATGAAAAATTCAAACAAGCGACCTAGCGGCCGATATAGCTCCGCTGTGTTTGTAGAGAATAACTATTTTTGACACAAGTTGATGAAGAAGGTGGAAATCTTTGATAGCTTAATGCAGTGGCCAGAAAAAAATGGCTAAAATAGCTGCAAAAATACACAATTGAAGATTTCATCATACTTTGAATATATCACATCATGTCAGCATATAATCTAAGTATAAGCAGTTCACTTAAAGTCTCATAAAATTCAACTGTACCTTCTGCGTTCATATGTATAACAGCAATAAACTAATGTAAATGAGCTGTGTATAGGTACACGAAGACCTACTAAGTAATGATGAATGAATTGCAGATGTTTGGTCACAATATATGGCATTATTAGAGAAATTCATCAGATGTGCAAATGAGCAAATAATCAGTATGTCCCACTATCACACTTTCTGCACAGGTTGGCCTATGTATAACCAGTACATATCCCGTCTGATGAAATTCAATGTATTGAATTTCAATGTATGGCCTATATGTACAATAATTAATTAAAGTTAAACATGCAAATGAGCTTATAATCTGTGAGCAAGGCTGTTTGAATGCTTGCACAGTTACATCAAATTTGGTAAAGATAATTCTTGAGCTACAGCTTATTATATAGCTTCATTAATCATGCAAATGAAAATTAATTATGCAGACCACACCCATAAAAATCTAATCAGATATAGATATTCTTATGATTATGATTTGTAACAATTTGCATGACATTGTGACTTATCGTTTTTTTAGTGTCTGGTCTCTATCTTAATTATACTAGTCCCCAATGGGAGAGTGCATAAACCTGTTCACTTTGAAAAAGGTGTCTTCCACCCACGATATAGTTTCAGATTTATAGTATGCAACCATGCATCCATTAGTCACATAATACATAGGAAGTTGAAAAAAGCAAATGACCAATGAGCATTCGTCAATTGAAAATATGTTTCACTCGTGGGATAGTACAACGTGTGAGAACAAATTGATCCCACACTTGTGTTCTCACACTCCAAGCATACTAGGGACGTGAAAATAAAATCTGGTCTGGTCATAGTTTTGCACATACGACTGTATGATCATGTAAATCTGTATTCAATATCTGTACAACTAGTGAATAAATACCAAATTTATTAAGTGCCTGTTCCTATTCATCTACTGAAATATTCAGTCCACTCATATATTTTCATCATTCTGGGTAAACAGTTTTACAGTTTTGGTCCTTGAAAGTTTGCCTAGAAGCATATGTTCTAAATGTGATGTATTAACCACTAGATACTGTAAGTATGGTTTTTTGTGTTCATAATTAGTATTCCTTTATAATTACATATATAATTACATGTATGCCTTTTTTTTGTTTGCAAAATTAATAGGGCTTAATTTGATAGTACTTGGTTGTCACCTAGTGGGATGCAGAGAGGAAACACAGGACAAACATGCCCATTACCACTGTCCATGTGGGAAGACCCTAGCCAGGAAGAATTTATTCTTGGATCATTGGAAAAACATTTGTTCAAAAAGAATACTGAATGGTAAAGCTATACAACATTTTTTTGTGTGTTTATGTTGATTGCATTTGTGCTTTAAAAATGACAGTTAATTCTCATAATTTTGTTCAGAATATTTATGACAAATTATTAACACTGTTCTCATGGTGTCAGAATCCAGACAGGAGGAGCATGTTGATGACCAAAGCACTGCTGGACATACAAATAGACATGCTGTGGAGACAGCTTCTACCACCATAGTAGAGAACTGCAGAACTCCCAAAAAAGAAACACTGCAACCTGATGGTTCACATTTGACATTGATGCCACCTGGTCAAGCTGTTGGAGCGAATGAAACACATGACCATGTTCGCAATGCATCAATGAGTTCAGGGCAGATGGTAAGGATAATGGTGTTGTCTGCATAAAAATTTAGAGTTCTTTAGGACATCATGAATAATAAAAAATCATAGATTTATAGCAAATCGTTTTGCTGATGAAAGTAGTATGTACACGGGTTTTTATGTTAAATGCTTGTGTGGACTTGTTTTGATGCCCATGGAATAACTGAAGTTTACAATAGCTTCTTTTCGTTGAAATCAGAAATTTAAATATTTTCCCCATAGACTTAAGGTTCCATGACAAGAAATTGACCTTTCTAATCTAACATTATTCTCTGGTGCTTAATAAGCTCAGAACCCCTGTAAATTATACATTTTCTGAAAGCCTAGATATAGGGGAACGATTTGGTAACCACAGTGTTACTATTGTTCACATAACTATCATCTGAGAGGTAATTTGCATAACCTTTCAAAAATCGGTTTTCCCTATGTTTTGTCTCAATACTTTAAAATATCTGACCCAAACTTGCTGGAATGCAAGCTGTCACAACGCTCTTCCAAAAAGTGTCTCAGATTTTTTATATCTTGCTTAGTTTTGTTTTGAGCACAATTTTTAAGAAATCAACTAGGGTTAAATTCACCGCTCTGGAAGTTTTTCTGGCATAAAAATTGTTTAAGAAGGTGTAAAAATATTCTGAGACTCACTTTGGAAGATCCTTAGGACAGCTTGCACTCACACAAATTTCAGCCACATATCTCAAAGCATTGAAACAAATTATAGGGAAAACCAATTTTTGAAAGGTTATGCAAATTACCTGTCACGTGATAGTTATGTAAACAGTGGTGACACTATGATAACAAAAATGTTCCCGTTTATCCAGGCTTTCCGAAAATATATAATTTACGGAGGTTCTGAGCTTGTATTAACCTCTAGAGAATCGTTAGCTTAAAAAGGTCAATTTCTTGTCTTGGAACCTTAACACAAAGCAGCCGCATTGAATTTCATACATGAGTAAATTTTGAGAAGAGTTTTTCTTACCACGAACTTTGCATGGTGACCTCTGATTTTTTATTCTTGATCATGAAAGAAAACAGTTTAAAGTTCCCTTAGGAAAAGTATAGCTAAACGTTTAGAACTTCAGTTTGAAGGTACATATTAGCTTAAAAAACACTTTTTGTGCATGATGCTATAGAATAGTTTCTCAAAATGTACATCCCAAATACTGTGAATGTTTATTTACAAACAAGTATTCCTCATTGAATAGAATTTTTAGACACTGTATAATCTAATATTTCACAAATCAATACGATTTGTTGTAGGGGCTTGGTCATTCTGAACACTTGCAGCCAACCCAGTACAATGGACAAATTCAAGACCACAACATCAGCATGCTGCAAGATAAAACACAGAGGACTACTTTACCAAACCAAGTGAGTTAACTGATTTAACATCTGAAAGAGTACATCATACCAGCACTGATGCATAACTTTATGGTTTATCAAGAACTTTGAAGTGATTTCGTTTTAGTGTTTGTCAGAACACTCTCGATCTTCTCATGCATGCACTGATGGAAGAGATATATTATATTATATTTTTATATTCTTTGAATAATGTATTTAAAACTCAGTTTTCTTTCCCAGATACAACTTTTCAAATCGTAAATTGCAATATTTTTCAGACACCCTGGAAGGATGGCAAATCCCCTCATGGGGGTGACAAAGTTGAACAAGGCATGGCTCCGGAATTCATGCCTAAAAGAGGGAACATGCAAGTGAGGAATGCTGATCTTGCGACATCTGCTGGTAATGTTATCTCCTATACTAAGAAGTTGATAATTATATCTGTATATTGTCTTTATGCTGCATCATTCTCACCCGAACCATACTCTCACTGTCCATTTACCTAACATTCAAAAAGTAGGAAGGATAAGCAATATGAGAAGCAGATTTTTAAGTTTGTGTTGCACCTCGTTAACTACATGAAAACTACCAATATCTCAGGTGTGATGACAATTGTCTCAGGGTTTCAGCCGGGCCTATGATATTGAAAATGATGTGTGTGTTTAATACCCAGTAATCTTGCATGAACTTATGCACCTCTTTTATAATTCACACCAGGAAACTGGTCTTCCCAGAAAAGTGATCAAAAGATATATGATTACACATATGATGCTGAGATGACAAAACCAAAGGATAGAGTTTTTTCTAATGTGAGTTGATGCTTTATGATTAATGGTAACATATCTTTGTCATTTTGAGTTTGATAAAAATTTGTAAAAAAGATTTGTTTCATGTGCAGACACTTTTTCAACACCAGGTCTGTTGGAATAACAAACAGGATATATATAAACATACAAACATACAGACATGTACCGGTATTACGTTTACTCATACCTTCTGTGCATGTATATGTATTCAATACCAGCATGAAAACAAAACTGAAGTCTTTAAGTACATTTGATTAATTTTCTCACTTTCAATGTATAATAATTATATTACAGCCTTACACAGACAGATGCGAAAAAGTGGACAAGCTCATAGGCCGTTTACCTTTGCAGTTGTATTCATACTTGGACAATGGCGCTGTCAAAGTGGACAAGTCAGAATTCCAACAGTACATGCACCCTGACTTCAAATATGGCATCGTTGAGAATGATATCACTCCGAGTGTCAAGGTAAAGTTGCAAAGATCTATGATAAGCTTTTATTATTAGTTTTGTTTAACCTCACTTTCTTGGTAGCAAACTGAATAAATAGCCTTCTGAAGGTAATTGGGTTTCAAAGGTTGGTGGCAACTTTCAATTTATGTAATCATTGTAGTATTTTCAAAGAATTTATTATTGACGAATCAAAGTAAGACAAATAAATCATTCACAGTATCTTGTAATAGGTTTAATGAATGGCCTTGCACTTGAGCACCCTCTGTCATAATGCCAGATATTTGTGACCAAAATTGCAAATATCTTTTCTTACAATATGAAGGAGGTGTTTGACGAGCCGGTTCAGTTTGAAGATGATGATGACGGGCACACATATTGCTCTGCAGACATGATTGGCGACTGTGAGTATAGTTATTACTGAAAGTTATTTTAACTACACTTTAAATGGTACTATATTGACTAGCATATTTACTCTGTCCACAGAAAGGTCAAGTCAATATTTCTAGATTGACCATTCTCTGTTTAACCAACTCATAACAAGACTTAATTATCCTATGATATTTTGCAGTTGAGTATGATCAAATGCTTTCCTCTAACATACCCACTTTTAGCTAATTGTCACAACTGAAGTTATAATGATGCAAAAGCTATTGATGTTTGATTGCATGTAAGGACAACTATCAATGTTACTGTAGAATGGTACAGCATTGCAATGACTACATTATCTGAATTGTCAACCATATCAGTATCCATGTATACACAAGTATACACAAGTATAAATTATAATGTATCATGTTTAATCTCATTTAAAGTTTGAATGTTCATATTTCATTTGACCCAAAATGGAAAATTTACCTTCTATAATTTATAATTGTGGCATCAGATATTCAGAGCAGGCAAACGGTGAATATGTTAAGACAGGAAAATATATGACAGTCCCATTCTCCGAGGTCAATTGTCTATTGATGAAATAATCATTTGGCGAAACTTCCTGTCTCATCCTTTTTTCTGTACAAAACTGTGAAGCAGAATGTATGTTGACTGTCTTTGTGATGTTACATGTAAAACTTGTAGTGATCTGACCTGTAGAGTATATCATGTTTGAATTATCACTAAAAAAAGGTCAAATACTTGCATCGTGTACATTGTAGGTAATCTCACTTGCAACTGAAATTATCTGACTATCCATATCACGTTATCTTTTGCAGAGAATCACAATCGATCAAAGAATGCCACCACATCTTCAGTATGAAGACAGAAGAATT
>LD387513.1:0-18122 GCA_001465055.1 Ptychodera flava
TAGATAAATGAATAAAATGGGGTGTAAAATTCTTACTTCATCCCAGTTGTCCACGTTTACTTTACTACTTATGGTGAAACATCAAGTCAACGATATCATCGTTACATTGCGCCTTCTCCAGTTTCCCTTCAGGTATCTCCTTGCGCAATAAACCTTTCACTTTTTTAACGTGTTCAATGTTCAGTTTGTCGAAGATTTCAATCAGAGTGTCCCGACACAGTTTTGGTGAATCAGCCATGGAGGGTTATTTAGGAAAATCTGTAATAGTGCAAAAATAAGATACTTTAATACAAATAATTTTTTGGCGGATGATATATAAGATTTAAGTTGCAAATTTTGAATAAAAATTCCAATACGTAGAATGTAAAACACAATGGCTGCCGTAGTGAAAATTGTTAAAGTGAGGTGCCCCTATTAACGTCTTTAAACCCGGCGAAAGGACTCTCTTCCATGTAATTCAACTAATTAGATCTTTTGAAAGACGGCGGTTAAAATGAAAAAGAAAACAAGCAAAACGACCCTTAAAACAACAGCAGCAGCAGCAACAACAACTCCGGAGAAAATATTGTTGAGAGTCTTTCCGCTACGAGGGAAAATGTATCTATTAGCGTAACTTCAAAATATGTCACACCTTGGAGCTAGGAAAGAACATTTTTACCGTATTCCTCCGATTATAAGACTCCACCCGTTTGTAAGACCCCGTGATTATTTTATCGATTCGTATTTAGCCGTTAATTCGTTTGTAAGACCCCCAGGGGGTACACGTAAATTCTGACTGGAACAATAGAGTCATTGTCATGTAATGAGGCAAGGATATCCGCGACACCCACGCTGCTTATCAAAGTCACAAACAAGTGTCAAAGTGAAGTATCAACCATCAAAACAAGCACACTAGTACAATGCCGTCTTTTCGTTACTGTCATTTTGCTACCATCAAAATAAGAAGATTGTTTCGATGTAATTTGGCTACCATAAAATGGACATTTAGGATAGTGGGGTTTTTGAACATGTCGATCAAGTACGATTCGCTCATTTCATCACGATCAAACAAACACAATTTACAGTCATACAAACACAAAACAGTTTGGGTATCAGTAGTTCTCTTTTTGGAGACTGTTGTGGCCCTAAAAAGGACCGTTTCATTTTTTGGTCAGTGGCATGATTTGGTCTGTTTTACTGAAAATGTAGGGTGAAAACAGTACCTCGGACTAATTGCTGTATAGAGGTACAACCGCATCATCTGCCAAAAAACCATGCCAACCTGTGCCATGCCAACTCTAGGGGAATGGATTAATGCTTTCCTCTTTGCGTTCAAGTAGTACTTTTTATTGACTGACAAGTCACGATCGATGATATTCGAAAGTAACCGTGCTGCATCTCGCTTCAAACTTGCAACTTTGCGACCATCTTGAACAACGGCTGCAGCGCTTCGATCGTGTATGTTGTCTGCATCTCGGCGAAGTTAATACGGCAAACCAAGTTCTAGCTGATTGCGACGGTAGTAAGACACGCCGACAGCGAGAATGTTTTGAATAATTTCTTTTTTCTTGTCCATGACGATCGTGCACTGTCTTATGACTTGTCAGAAAATGAAGTCTATGATAAATCGACGCATTTTTATGGAATCCTGTGACGATGTCGGGAAATCCTTTTGTCGCCGTTATCAATAGAAAATTTGGGACGTGTGAATGATACAAGCTTTGACCTGCTCAACTTTTGTGATCATTGTGAATAGCTGCACGTTTTCTCTTACGTTCAAATTTACTATTAAAGTAAAAAAAAAATCAACACTATCACGTAAGTTTTCTTTTGTGATCATTGTGAAGAGCCGCACGTTTTCTCTTACGTTCAACTTTACCGTATAAGCAACCAGTGAAAATAAAAATATCATTGGCCTCGTAAAATCTTCCACGGGTATCGCGAATGCGCTCGACGGAACTGAAGACAACATGATCTCGAGGCGGTTCCGGTACTCGATGACGACTTATCAAATGAAGCCGTAGGACTCGTGTTTGATGACGAGGGAGAAGATGGCGATATCGACCTCGACGGGTTTGACTGTGATGAAGAGGACAAATGTATCGACAAACGCGACATCCGAAGTTTCTTCTGCTCATGAACTGAAAATTCTTTGAATTTCTTCCGTAATAATGTTATTAATTTTGTAGTTTTTATCATGTAATAAAAGTGTTTATTGTTTGGACGGCATTTTGTGCCTGTGTTTGTCCTTTTCCTGAACTAGTTCCCGCATGAGTAGAACGATAGTGTAACAGATTTTCAAGATTATGCATGTTTTCGAAGTCTTGTGAGGGAAAAATAGCCAACGTTCATAAACGGCCTATACACTTACAATTTCAACAAAAACGTGCATGTTCGTACCATATTCCAAACAGTTGATCATAGATGACTGAACTCCACATCAAGAGACATTTCGATCATCGCTGCAAGTAATAAAAAACCTTCAAGGTTCATTGCCAAAAATTAAATTCATCAAATTGAAGTAGATTTGCTCAGCAATCTTTCGTCTCAGCCAGCCGATGCTTCAACACTTTACCTGTTCGAGTCTGCGTGTTCGTAAGATCACATTTCGTTTCGAGATACGGTTAGACTTTTTGAAACTAGGCGCAAAATAATAAAACTCACGACGTGTAATTGATCATTTATTTTAAGGAGTACTGTAAATGAAAATCGTAAATAGAAAACATCGGACGGACACCATCCCACTGTACGCATGTGCTAAACAGAATTTTACCCTGACCTCATGCACTGACACCTTTGACCTATTGCGTAAATTGACCAATAACAGCTAGCGGAACGTTAGGGACTTTCCCTATTCTCATGGTATTATTCTTAATTTGAGAATACCCGTCCAAGAATTATGGTGCATCCATGTTGGCCTTAATTCTGTCCTATAAGATGCACTTTACTTATGAACAGAAAATGAGGTGAATGTAAGTGCGGATCAGGTTGCTCAGTACTACGTTTTGGAATTTAACATACAGGATGATACAGGTTTAATACATGTTACTCTATTTGATGAAATTAGTTGTCCTTCAATACTGTAGTACAGACAGTTTGATCTAACAGACATAAATCATGCTGTAAATATTAACATTTGCGACTAAGAATACTTCCTGCAAGTGTGCATTACCTTTGTAATCAGAAAAGCTGACAAATATACGAATCTTCCACAACAATAAATACCAAAATTAAAGTAAATCAACATAACCAGTGCGTTTGCACACATGGTTCAACTAGCAGGTTCTGAAAAATGAATTAAATTCAGACTAATCTCATTCATTTATCAAAAATAGCTCACTTTTTTATCTTTTGTTTACGAGCTAAATCCTCGGCATTGTAATCAAAATTTACTAAGTATAGAACAAGAAAACTGCTAGCTGTTTGTATACAAATATAAGAATGATCGCCAAAATCACAAAAATACTGTATTGCAATATACTCAAAGAAGCAGAGGTTCCAACTTGCGACTATTGAGAAAAGACTTAACTTGAGTCAACTCCATGTTTTTAGGTTTCAAATCTACCTGTATGTGAAAATGAACGGCTACTATGATTAAAACTAAAAAGACTCAGGCCAAAATCATGGCTCTCTTCCTCCTCGATCATTTTTGATTGTACACATTATAAAATTTTACATTTTGCTTTGAAAACAATGACAAATAGTTACAGTAGTGATTCACTGAGCTATACAGCATGCTATAATTTTTGTTTGCTACTACATACTTTAAGTAAACTGATGATTTACAACTCAAAAAATCTGCATTAAAGGCCATTTACATAGGCTATTTCATCTGTCAACAATATAAGGTATGTTTCGTATACAGACAATGTTGCAATCTTACTACTGCGTGTTTCAACATGTTTTCACTGAAACAAGAAAGCACTGCTGAGTACTCGGTACAACATGCTATGAACCTTTATTTCCTCGTCCCAAAATTTGTAAAAAAGGATTAGAAGGAAATAAAACCGTGAAGGAGAGGATAGTAACCATACTGTAAGTTGCCTCGAACAAAGTTTCAAGAATTCTGAAGCCGCCATATATGATCAAGTTTAAGAATTCGCTTGAATAAGCAACCCCGCTTCCGTCCTTCAATGTGAATATGGCACTTTTCAGTTTGAATAATTTTTATCACCATGAAAATTAGATTGAGCTGTGTTAATAATTTTCTCTGGCATCTAATCGCCACAATGCGTGTAATTTCGTAAAAGTTTCTGCCGAACTCTCAAGTTTCATAAAATCACTGTATTACGTCATGTACTTGTACTCACTTTGGTAGAGAACATTATTGTCTGTTTTGATGCAATTGGCCTGAATGTATTTTGTGACAGTCCGTCACGAATACCGAAAGCAATGCAGACGGACAATATAAAGTGAAACTTGTTTATCAATACGCTCATTTATGAGAGTCATATAATGATTTGCTTTGGCAAGTGCCATTTCTGCCGCCGTGCGTCGAGAAAGCAAACAACCTGAAACACTGAAGCAGAACTGTTTCATAGTATCGGTACCGAGCCCACTTTTTCTAAAATGTCCATAATTGCATTGATAACAGTGTTCGGTGTTGTACTGACGACGTGTGGAGGAAACATATCATTTTCAATAATGGCGGCGAAAATTGTTTGCTCTGTAACCCTAAATGAGCAGTGTGCCTAGTAGTATTCACTCCAGGCCAAGAGAAAACGAAAGTACTTTGTTAGCTGCGATGCCTCTATAATTCACACTGAACTTTATCATGGCAGTTTTATTTGGTTATAGTCAAATAGAAAAATGTGAGTCAATTCTTTATAGTCTGTGGTAGTATAAGCACAAACCTAGTTCTGTCCAATTTTTGTAGTAGTTAACCAGAGAATATAAATCGCTTATAACGTTTGCAAGGGTCTCGGCATTCCAGACTTCCTGACAACGTAAGATATGATTTCCCATATGACTTCATCAGCGCATTTAAAACATGGCATTTATATAAAAAAGCTGTAAAATGTGAACTCCATAGGGAGTTTGCGTAGCCTGTACTACACACTGCATGACCGATTATATCTCTGTTTTTTTTTTCCACGGTGATGTTCTGGATACTAAGCCTGCTTTGAAGCAACCATATATTTTGGAACTAAAGTAATCGTATCGCTGTATCGTTGGCAAATAATGTACACATGGTCTTCAAGCAATCGTCAACAATAGTTTATACTGTCTATATATACAGGTTTTGTTGACAAGCCGAGTATTGTGTGTTTCAGCATGCTGTAGGGAGTAAACAATAAACTGTGGTTGATGTATTGAATAGGAATATTGAAAAAAATATCAACAGTTGCAGCTTCTGTCCTCTTTTACAAGGTCTACTTGTTTTTCATATACACATTCACCGCCATTCATATTATTTTAGATTTCAAATTTTGTCAAAATCTGTATTCATTAGAGCCATTGGATGACATAACAATGATATTCTTTCATTCTTACCAACTATGGAATCCCAAAATGATAAAACAATAGGAAAACATTTTCAGATCCTACCCCTATATTAAGTGCAAACGGTTCAAAATCACCCTCCACCAAGTTTTAAATCCCCTGTAATTCCTCCATCGTCCTACCCAGTATTTATGAATACAACCTAATGGAAAATACCTCAACATATGACCCAGATTAAACTTTGGGGCGGCTTTCTACCCTCAACCTCCATTAAAATTGCAGACCTAAAATGAACATCCATAGCGTAGAACTTCCGTATGATCGACCGCCGGTAAACTGAAGCCATAAAATTTGGATGTTCTTCTGGTAAATTCATGGAGTTCTTCTTATCGTCAGTGACGAAAGAAATATTCAGAATATAAAACCATGCTTTCTTTACCTTAATTGAAAGTAGATGGGTCCTTTAACTTGTGACCACACTCACTTCAAGTATGCTTTAAGACCCTGAATGGAATACAAGACCGTGTCTTAAATAATATCCCATCGATGAAATTAGTTTCCAAAGACAGTGACTTTGTTCACTTCCTTTTACTACGTCCATAAATGCACGGCAGCCAGTGTCTATATACCACTGTTAAAATGGCGGTTTTCCCGGAAATGTGTTTGCCCTTTGACCTGAATTGAAAAAAGATGACCCCCACTTGAGGCGCGTACAAAACGAAAGTAGTTTGCCAGCTGCTATGCTGCTGCAATTTACTATAATACTTTATTTTGGTAGTTTTATTATGTGATATTCCAATCGCAAAGTGTGTTTTTTCGTAGCCCTGCGTACAGGTTTGTGTGTTCCCGGCGTGATATGTGGTGGAGGCCGTATAACGCCGGGAACACACAGACCTGTACGCAGGGCTAGTTTTTTCGTAGTTTAAGCATCAAACTAATTTTTGCAGTAGTTAACTGTTAACCTGAAATGCAAATATGTCGTCAAATTGGCAGGTCTATCGGCGTTCTCAACTCTCGGACAACATAAGTTAATTTTCAACATGATTTGTCCCGCATTGCAAACTGTTCAGTGTGAATTCCGCAAGGGAGTTTGCATGCCTGTACGTACCACTCGCTGACATATATTCTCGACGTTAGCGTCGCGCCACAATCTGCCTTCCGTGAATCACGTGACTGAACTCTTTGGCATATTCAGGACACACACAGCCCAGACAAAGTAGGGGATTGGTAACCCTGAACAGTAAATCAAGGTATGTAAATACTTACGTATTCATATATGCAATGATTACTTGGGAACTAACATACGATATGTGGCTCGTCTGCGGAAGGGCTGCGCTGATTTGCTTGTTGATTATCCACTGGAAACAAGAGAGGCTGAAAGGCGGAAGTATATGGCTAATATACTTTGTGCCTCAAAGAACATGCAGACATATCTATGGATATTGTGTACAGAGTACCCCAAAGACTACAATGGTATAGACGTTTTCCGGCTATCCAATATTGCTATGGTTATATCGAACACTGTATACCCCGGGGGGTAACTCAATGGCTAATAGTACGGGGGGCTCCGCACGAACATGGAAACCCAAACTGTTGTGTTACCAGTTTTGAGCAAAAAAACCTACCCTTTCTGATACCTAGTTGTGGAAACGCAGCTATCTCTTGGCGGGGTAGTGTTACTAAGCGTGTTACTAAGCGTTTTTCTTCTTCATAATAGTAGTAACGTTTCGTTCGCCCTTTTACTATTCGTTCTTTCATGGGGAGTTTATATGTTGAAGTCGCCTTGGCTGCTGAGAGGTAACCTTGGGATCTTCAGTGTATTGACTACACGAGACGTTTAGAGTTCGTTGGTACTACATAGACTTTATTTCTCTGTAGACAAGCTTGACAGTTGCCATCGCCCAAGATACGCTTCTCCCATAGTCTAAATGTCTTGGGTCCACTGTGTTCCTCTCTCTCTATTCCAATCTAATCTTACTTGTATTGTTTTAGAATGGGATTTTAAACGATATCTTTAAGGCGTGGCTTTGATCATACGATATACATGAATTGAAGATAAAATGATACATCCAATCATAAACATCACTGCAGGTCTTGATCTTAAATTGACAGGTTTCCATTAATATGCAAACGTAATTGACTACCTTCATAATTCTTAATATAATTCAAACATATTCTTGTTTTCATCCAGACTTCCGTAAACATCCTCGTAAAACGTAATTAGCGTTATTGTGCGTTTGCCTCACATATGGTTTTTATGGAAATCAACTTATAATTAAGATCTTGTTGTTTTAATTAACCATTTTACTGGTGTCGATGACCGCTAGGTTCATTAACCTTTGTGTGGGATAAAATATCTCCGTAACAGTCTCCGTCTTTCAAGCAATGCGTCCCGCATTGTTATTCACATCACAAAACAATTTTGTGAGCTTAGTTTTGTAAAAAGATTGGCTTCTTGAATCACAGCATCGTAATATGCATTCACTTTGTGTATAAATAATGCTCAAATCAAAAAATATCTCAGTTTCGTAACACCGATGCTCCAACAAATGCATCGTCACAATAACTTACATAAAATCATCTCTACGACAAGAAGTTTCTCCGTAACTTCATACACAAAAGTCACCTTTACTCATCGTGACTATACAAAATTCTCTTAAAACTCTTAAAAACTCTTGAAAATTCGTCTTCTACATATACAAAAATAAAACAAGACATTTTTCTATTTTTCAAGTATTGTTTACACAGGCAGCGTGAGTTGCTATGTGAGTGGCGGGGTTGACCTTTGACCCGCATAACAACTCACGCTACCCCGCCAACAGATAGCTGCGTTTCCACAGCTTAGTATCTGATACAATACAATACCATACGTATACAGATATTACTCACTCGCCTTGCGTACCTGGGGTACCACCAGTCAAACCGACAGATCGGAAATATTGATGGTAGATCTGGGATGTAGATACATGGGTTTCCAGTGTTGACAGCATGATTTTTTAACAAATGTCAGTTTGTGTTTAAAACCGGACCCTTTCTCATACCAACACCTCGTGAAAAGTATACCCTTTCTGATACCAAACAGCGCAAAAAAACGACCCCTTTCGCGCGGACCCTCCCCGTATAGCCATCTATGGGAGTTACCCCCCCGGGCTGTATACACACATAAAACAATAAAAACATACTGCAGAATTTGTGTTTTACAGCGGATTATTGTACATGAATGTCACAAATTTCAACCCCCTCCCCAAAATGCCTCGTGTATTTTGTATCCATCGGCGACGAAAATATAGGTCAGTGTGTAGCCTGCAATAGGGTTCTATGAGTAGCATACCTTGCGTAGGCCTATACCTTACGGCTGTTAAGTTCTATGAGTAGCGTATGTTTTTTTTTACCCTAGCACGCACTGCATCATGGGACCGATCAAAGAACTATACAATTACCACCCACGACCTAATATTCTGCTATTTACCCTGTGCAACCTGTGTCAACCTTAAAATATGCAAATTGGTTTCGAACGTGAAAATCTGCACATCATTTACATGACAATTCGGTAACACTGCCTTTCAAGAAAAGTTTTTGCATTTTCTTCATGACTTGCTTACAAAAATATCTAATCTTGCTTATCCAAATTGAGTGTTTCATGAATGTACCATCTCGTCATACAAATTGAAAAAATATACAATTTTATAAATATTTAAGTAGTATTTTTTCGATGTAAGTTATTTGCATTCCTCGATTTGAGTATAACGTAATGCTTTATTTTCATTTTATGGAATCTCTCATGACACTCATCATGATGAATGTCACACTCTTTCTCATTTTTACACAATTTGTTTCATCCAGAATGCTACAATATGGATGGATTATGGCCTTCTGTTAACTTTAGGATGGCAATTAAACGTATATTTGAGTGCAAATTACTGATGTCCAATCGTATCATGGGAAGTGATGGATTCACTTTTCATGCCAAACTGCACAAAGCTAGCAATTATATAGACTATGCAAAATATTACTTGTCCATCAAAACAAAATAATTTTGTGTTTATTCCGGAGTAAAGAGGGCGCGTAATCTTCTACAGACTCACTATGCCCAAGAGATCACTTAATGGCGCAACCCATATGTACAAACGCATGTGTGGAAATACATATCTTTCTATGTGCGTTTATGTATATGGTTTTCTTTGCACTGTGTTCCATTCAAATTCATGGCTTCATACTTAGGTTCCAACACAAGAAATTGACCTTTAAGCTAACAATTCTCTAGTGGTTAATAAGCTCAAAACCCCTGTAAATTATATATTTTCGGAAAGCCTAGATATAGGGAAACATTTTGGTTACCATACTGTTACCATTGTTTCCATAACTATCACGTGACAGGTAATTTGCATAACCTTTCAAAAATCGGTTTTCCCTATTTTTTGGTTCAATGCTTTGAGGTATGTGACTGAAATTGTGTGAGTGCAAGCTTTCATAAGGATCTTCCAAAGTGTGTCTCATTATTTTTTAAACCTTCTAAAACGATTTTTATGCCAGAAACACTTCCAGAGCGGTAACTTTAATGCTACTTGATTTCTTAAAAATTGTGCTCCAAAAAAAACAAGCAAGATATAAAAAATCTGAGACACTATTTGGAAGAGCATTGTGACAGCTTGTATTCCAGAAAGTTTGATTCAGATATTTTGAAGTATTGAGACAAAACATAGGGAAATTCGATTTTTTTGAAAAATCATGCAAATTACATTTCACGTTATAGTTATGTAAAGAATGGTGACACTGTGGCTATCAAAATGTTTCCCTATATCTAGGCTTTCAGAAAATGTATAATTTACGGAGGTTCTGAGCTTATTAACCATCAGAGAATTGTTAGATTAAAAAGATCAATTTCTTGTATTAGAACCTTAAAAGTTCGTGAGATAATTGTTGTATACTATTTGAAATTGAAGCAATGAATGACCTTATGACTTATTAAAATTACATACAGATATTTTACTGAGTCATATTATGACAGATAGATAGATATCTACATGGAAATGGCAAGAACCACCCCTTCAGAGTTAAGAAAATTTATAAATTATGCGTTAAAATTAGAATATGATAGGTAGCAGGGACAAATTGATGCTAGGAAAGTTCTTTCTTGACATCAAGTAAATGTATATTTGAGTTGTTACGATAGAAAAACGGTGAAGTCAGCGATTTTATTATTGAAATTAATAACTACATTTAGGGTGTCGCCTTCTGTTGAATGAATTTGATTTTTAGCAGTAATGGTATGTGGCAGTAAACAAAATTTGGTCTTTCAAATTAGAATCTTTACAATCTGAATAATGCGGTGTGTATATAGTGTCTGTTGCACCCATTCAGATAAACTATTGGCATTCCCATGGTATGAGCATCTGAAAAATGTAATCTTCAGATACAATATCTTTGTCTGCATCAAATTTTGCAAATCAAATTCTTAAACTTTAACCATAGCTGTTTGCATCATGCACATACAGACAGAAACTTTGGTCAAATATAGCACCAGGCAAGTACGATAATACGAATTTAAGAAGAACATGATGTTATGCTGTTAATTCAAGACATTGTATTCAGCTGACAGGTTTATCCTTTCCATGCTAAAAGGGAGGAAAAACAAAGTGCAATGCTTCAAATTTGATATCTAGCTGAAACTCATCATGCATGGCAATAAGACAAATAAAAAACTTAAGGACACTAGACCTGTAGTTGCCACAGGATGTTTTGTGTCATCTCCTATGTTCATCGTAGCTTCAATTCGGTGGGTGGAGGGACGGTGAGTAGACTCTTGAGAGCTCACTTTGTCAGGGGGAGGGGTGGTCGGATCGCAGATCTCACACTGACAGATAGCTTATATATATAATATATAAATATATAAATATATAAATATATATATATATATATATATATATATATATATATATATATATATATATATATATATCATAGGGTCTCTGAGATAGATTTTCTATGAGCGATGAGCAGGCATCCTCAAACCGTGAATACACGCAGTCTATCATGATCACGTCCAGCCTTGAAACATTCCGTACAGCACTTGGAATTTTGATAGTTGTATTTTTGTGGTAAATTCCTGTCTTTGGCCAAAGAATCTCCTTTTCTGAAAGCACTTGTCCCATTGCCCTGAAACTTGATATCCTAGGGTCAGCCTCTGTCAGATTTGTCCTTAATGTGGTGAAATTTCTCGTATTTGTATTTTTGGAGCAATTTTTCCGATCTTTGATAAAAAATCATACTCTCCCAAAGTTCGTGTTGGGTTGATTTGAACTTGGATACTGTTGATCGTAGGGTTGTCTTCTGTCGGATTTTTAGAGTTGAGGTGAAATTTTCATATTTTATTTTTGAGGACTTTTTCGCATTTTGGTCAAAAATCATTTTCCCTGAATTAATTATTCTGATTGCTTTGAAACTTGGTGTACTTGTACTAGGTAACCTTAGTTGCTTAGTCTTCAAATTGTGGTGAAATTGTCATATTTATATTTATGGGCAATTTTCCCTTTTAGTCAAAAATCACTTTCTCTGAAATCGCTCATCCGATTGCTTTAAAACTTGTAGGCATCTTCAAAGGGGTAAACCTAATTAAGTATATTAACTCTGGTCAGCCACATCGAGCCAAATATGAGCCAAGTGTCATTGAAGATATGTTTTTATTTCAGTTTGACCAGAAAATACATGAAAAACCATGTAAGAGTTGTGAAAATGAGAAGAAAGAAAAGTTTAGGGTCGACTATTTTGAATCAGTGTGCTTTCAATTTCAAAACAATACTTATTATCGGGATAGTCATACAGATCCATGAAGTAAGTTGTAATCGCAAAAGCTATCGAACGACAGAGCACAACACAAACCTAAATTGTAAGAGAAGTCTGTACCTCCTTAGGCTTTTGAGATATTTATAGATTTGTTCATTTGCAATCTACCCTGGCGAATTCCCTTTAAATGCCGAACAAAGATATCGGAAGGGAAATCAGTCCACTCGATTAATATCTTTGTTCTGATCTCGACAAATAGAATAACTCTTGGCATCCGCTACCAGTCTCGATATGGACACTGATGAATGCCGTTTAGAACTTGTGAAAATATACGATGAGTTTAAACCAACTGACACAAAGCGTGCCAAGACGTACATGAAGTCCATGGGTGTACCTCAAAAGAAACTAGACACAGCTGGAGATGACAGCGACGACCTTGCTGATTTGACTTTGAGCCACTTTGAAACGATACCAGAATGTAAAACGGAAATGAAGTCAATACTCAAAAAGATTCCAAGACATGACCTTATCGGGAAATTTCAAGACTTCTTCGAAACAGAGCTACCCTCGAATATCAGTAAGTTAAAAGCAATGTGCATTATTCATGGTAATTACAACGACCGAAATTTAAACATTTTCTTGTCTTTTACGTTACATGAACCAGGTAGACCTGTTGAATATTGTTAACCCTTGTTAACGTTAACCCTTACAACAGGCGTTCGTTCAAGGATGTTTCGATGGGTGATGTTGTCCTAACATGAAGCAAAAATGCGCGTTTGCTTTCCCTCTCACTTAAGCATTTGTGGAGTTGATTAATTTCGTTGTATTACTGCTCACCGTCTCCATTCAAAAATTAGCTAGTAAGAAGACTTCGGGATACAGAAACCGAGGAGTGGATCGAAGGTTTCAAAGATAACACCGTTTATTTCTTAAACATTGATGTCACATCTTGCAAGGTGTTGTTCCTTCCTCTCTGGTATGCGTAAATCGAAAACTTGTAATTACGAGAATCAAAGGCTTATACTAACGAGAATCAAATTCTCGGAATTACGAGGATAAAAAATTGGAATGCGAATTCAGGCTGTTTCCTCTCCAAAAAACTAAAACATTATGTTTAGCATTTTCGGCGTTTGTCCTCGGCCAGAAAACAACGAGCACTGAAATTTTGTTACGTGCAAGGTGACTGCATCAGTTCTAAGAAAGTCATGTATTTTAAGTAATCTCCACTTAAGGTGTCTTTTATGCCTTTCCAGACTTTCTCAAAAGTACTAGCAAATTGTTGGTCGTGCGGTAGATTCATCACAAAATGTTGTAGGAGTTACTATTTTCATCTATTACAGAAGCAGATCAAACAGAACACCCAAACAGAAGCCTTACCGAGGGGAGTTCTAGATCAGTTCCCACCGAGGGACTGAGAAGCACTGTCGTCGCGTCAGCAAAAGGTGCTTCCTATGCCTCTGCAGGTATGTCACATTTCACGTAGACCCTTTAAAAGACAAATCATCCAGTCGTACAGACGGCTTCTAATCGAAAATCGACGAATAAAAAAAAATACGATCTGGAAATCTGACAGTGTTAAGCCTAGCATATCTTTTCGACTGACAGGATACAAAGAACTTGTACGATCCACCGCATAATGTGTGACATAGTGTTACACATGATGAGGTTAATTATTTATGTGTGTGTGTGTGTGTGTGTGACAATGAACAATACCGATTCTGTCATTTGGTAAATACTAAGTTATCTTATCAGAAAAAGAACAGTAGATTAAGATGTAAATGTGTAATATGACACTAAATATCCAACTTGCTAGCGGTGTTGCACAGCGTTCAACTTATCAGTGGCAGACATTATGAATCACAGACAACATCCGTGCGTCTTACCGTATTTGATTTAACAAACAATGTACGGACTCAGAGTAATTGATATGGAAAGCTTGTATTCTCATATCTATTTCGCAGGAAATATTTCAAAGAAGGAATTGTGATATTTTCGATGAGCTCGAATCCAAATTTTACGTCAAGATATCTCCTTTCTTTTGAATTTTTAATACAGCATTGTCGGAAAAATTAAAAGTTTAAATGACATTTCAAATTTGATTTTTAGGTCCTGCACCGAAGTCAGGTGGCGAACACAAAACAACTGGGAACATGGGCAGGTAAACTATCGAATTTTTGTTTTACACGTGGCCTTTAAGTGGAAAGCAGAATATTATCGTGATAATATGGTAACAAGAGCAACATAAGTGACAGCGACATCTCCTAGTAGTGCTTAGGATATTTTGCTCCTGCAGATTAAACTAAGGGGCGTACTTTTATTTGCTGTCTCAGTGACTGATTTCCCTTGACAATGCTATGTTATCCAAATCATCGTTATCTTTTGAGTCAGACTGGCCCCACGTTTTTGAACCCGTGCAGGACTTACTTTTAATACTTTAACAATAAATTTCGGCAAAAGCTGTTGTTCGTTGAGTGGACACAGGGCCGAAGACTTATATGACCTCGATGGTTGGCTGCTAGGCAAGTGACAGCCGAGCAAGATATTCTCTCAAAACGAGATCTTTAATGATGAAATAAATGACTGAACTCATGTTTTACATTCCAACATACACAATAACCAAGTTATGAGTGGGAGAGTCTATTGTCGACTGACTTGTTACATAATGTGCTTTTCCAGCGTGCTGCTCCTAAACGACGAATGGGGGACTTCCAAAGGCGGTATCTCAACTGTGAATAGACAGGTGGCTCAGCAAGCCAAGCTAGCGGGATTTCGCGTATATGCGACAGCTTTAACAGCTGGTGGAGAAGATGAAGACGACGCAAAGGAAAAAGGTGTCGAATTGATTAAGGCAGATGCTGCTGGTTCAGAATCTGCTCCAGACAAAACATGGTTAAACCTTTACCACTCTCGCCACTTTCCTTCCATCAAAGAAATTCCAAATTTGAAAGCGATTATTGGTCATGTACCAATAACATCACCTGCGGCTATTGATATCAAAGAAAATTGTTTTTCAGGAAGTAATGTAAAAGTTTTCCTTTTCAATCATGTGTTGCCTCAGTACACAGAAAAGTATAAAGAATCATGGGATATCAGTCTAACTGAGTTTAAAATGGATGAGATCGTAGAACAGGCAGGCAAAGTTGACGGAATTTTTTCAGTTGGCCCTAAAATATTCGACTATTTTGAAAATGAGTACAAAGTACTTGATGAAGTGAACCACTGGCTCTACATTCCTAAGCCAGACGAGAAATTCTTTCAAATTAATTTACGCAAACCTAAATCAATCACTTCAGGTCTTATACAGGTGCTGACATTCGGTCGAGTGTCAGGTGTTGGATATCTGAAGGGATATAATGTTGCTGCGGCCGCTCTAAGTGATGCTATTGATACATTGTACAAAGCAAAAGCCAAACGCTTACCAGAATGGAGAATCAGGGGCATTGCGCCTGACAAACAATATATAGCAATGAAGTTCATTAATGAAAACATAACGACCAATAAGATTGAGATAATCCCTCTACCGTATGGTACACAGAAAGAGATACGGAACGACTTGATGAAGAGCGCCCTCTTTATCATGCCGTCAAGAAGCGAACCGTTTGGAATGGTTGCTCTTGAAGCTATGGCTGCCGGAATTCCAGTACTGATAACGAAAAATTCAGGCGCGGCAGATTTCTTAGAAAAGCATTTTCGCGACTATGCGAAATTGGTGGTTGTTGATGTCGGTGTAAATGATCAAAATATGGAAGCGGATATCGAGAAATGGTCATCCAAAATTCTTGAGATGCTAAGCGAAGGCGAGTACAATTATAATTTCGACAAGGCTCAAGAAATTAAGGCTTCTTTGGTGAAGTGTCAGGCAATCGAGGAAACTCTTCAAAACTTTAGAGAAATGCTATCAAAATAAGGAAAGACAGTATGAAAGAGTGATTTGTTGCCTGCCGGAGGAATGGAGCTCATGACGGTAATACCCATGATATGTGATCCAAAGGCGATGGTATCATCAATATAACCGTCATGAGCACCAGGTTGAGGAGAGGTAACAAGATATGATATTGCCCTTGCTACCATTTGTTATCAATTTTATTACACCAAACATATAGTCATTGTCTGAATCTTTGCACACAATATAGTCACAGTAGAGTCAAGAATCACCATCTTGAACCGGCCCATTTCTCGATCGTCATTTCTAAATTTGATGGTTAGATATTTGTAAAACAAAAACATGATAAAGGGGATGTATAATAAGATATACTATGATGTGACATAACTTGATCATGTCATATCATATCATATCATATTATATCATATCAAAATAATTATCATATCATATCATATCATGTCATGTCATGTCATGTCATGTGTGTGTTATGTTATTTACGTCCATATCCATGTCATGGCATAGAATGCTTTGTCATGTCATATTTACGTGACATAACATCACAAGTTAGCCCAAGAACACATTGTGCTTTGTTAGTTTGTATCGTGTAACAGGTGTGATTATCTGTGGTCACAAATGTCACAAATGTCACGTGGCCAATTTCAAAGACAACTGTTTCTTTCGAACTCACAGCAAACGATAGAAACTTGCCTTTACCATGTTTGCATGCTGAACATATTCACAGATAAGTTGTCCTATATTCCGTTCAGCTACTGATGATCCCTACAACGGTTGGAAATACTCTCTGTGATCAAAATGATTTGCAATTGTGCCGTGTGAAGGCATCATACAGCTGAGAAATTTCTCCTTTTATTGAATATTCATATTTTATGTCAAACAAAGAATATTAAAAGATGTGTTAGAACTGTTTTAATGTGTTTGAAATGACAAAAAAATCAAGAGCAAGCAAGGGTTAGGTAAGGTAAAATATGCGTAGAATTTTTATGATATAGGTGTTTACAATGTGAACATTTTAAATAATTTTAATTTAGAATTATATGTGTTTTCTGAAAATAACGTCATGTTTTACGTATACTCTGAACGTTTGCCAATGTTTTATAAGATCTGTCGAAATTGAAATTCAAAGGCAAAGTCAAATATGCTACGAGCTTCTTTGAATTTACTGTTATGACACCAATCCTGTATTTCTTTAATATGTACATATACGCTCTTTCTATCCAAGATTTACATTAAAAATCTACTTTGAAAATTTAGTTTGGGGTATTTGTGAAACAAACATGCAGTTTAAAATAATAGGAATATGTTTTTACTTGAATGTTATATCCACTGTCACAATGTTATATTTTCCGTAGAGTAGTTTGTGATAATCAATTTGTTCAATCTTTATGCACTAGGGTACTTGAAAGCCGCGCAGTGAAGAGTTTAAACTTGTTAAAACTTCTTAAAGATCTATTTTTTCAGAAATTGATATTGTACGTTTTGAGCTAAATCTGCGCCATGCCCATGTGCATTTGTAGTAGAGTAATTTTAACCGTTTCAATGAAGACGTAGACATATATAAAATTTTTAGAGAGAATTATAATCATGAAAAAACATATGGGCGGAAAATCATTAAAATAAGATAAATTTGTGTCACCAATATTTTTTACATGTATGGAAAGAAAATAGCTGTCGAAGTTTATATGCTATGCCTACTCCCGAATACAAAATTTTCATGTGTTAAATATTCGTATTTTAAGTTATGTAGGTAGTGAGATCGTGTGAGTGCTATGCCTACAAAATTTTCATGTGTTAAATATTCGTACTTTTAGTTATATTTATGTAGGTAGTAAGATCGTATGTGAAGACCTCAAAGTGGTCCCTGACTTCAAAGTGGTCCCCATACTAAATGTCCGGTAAGATAGGGGGTTAAACTCAAGTCTGACGACACCTACCGCATAATGGACGCTTTTGTTGTCACACAGACGTTTCCGATGTAATATCAGCTGCTATTTTAGTATTTAATACCTAGAGTTGG